>VYXH01001668.1:1250-18041 GCA_013397275.1 Burhinus bistriatus
TTTTTACAAGCTATTCCACACTGCTTTATGGAGGTATAGCAAATTCAGAAGTTCTTCAGCCATATAAAAACACCTGTATAGCTATCAGATTTTCTGAATTTAACAGGAAAAGTCCAGAAAAATATTATAGCAAAAGAAAGTTCTGGTTGCAAACATTCTTGAGACCACTATAACTTACCCGAAGCTTTTTGATGAAGGACAGCAGTTCACTCCTAAATTAGGGACACAAATATCCATCTAAGTAATCACCCACAGCAAAGAATATATGCAAACTTAATATACTGAAAACAAGGGTCAGTAAAGCAAATTCTTCACTGACCAAAATACTCCTTCACCTCTAAGTTTACAAAGGAAGGGTATATATGTGAAAACGCTCAAACAGGTCATTCACTTTTAATACAGTCACTGGGAAGTTTTACTTTTATATTTAAAACAGCTTAAATAAGAGGTACCTGTTATTCCATCAAGCTACAAAAGGGATGAAAATGACTTTGTAGGAAGTCAACCATTGACTCCAAAAGGGAAAGCAATTGAACTGTACTGTAATTCTCCAAACTAGGATTGCAATAGTGACCTACATGCTTACAGAAGAGAGTACACAGTGATCATTTATAATCCACATTGATTTCCTTGTCATGTCACATCAGAAATTGTCACCGTACGACAATCCAGACAAGCACTGCCTTTTGAAAAGGTTTCACTGCTTCTTTTCCATAATAACAAAGTCACTGGCCTTTAGTGTTTGAATCAGAGAGGACAGAAAAGATTCAGTATCCTAGAGCACACCTGGACTGCTTCCTTTTCCTTGCCAGAACATACAACTGAAACCTACACCAAGCACATAACCCTCTTCCACCCATCCCACAGCCATGTATGCTAAAGTAGCTGGCCTTTAGGTACACATTAACCTGATTAGCTCAAGAAAGGCAAACAAACAGTCAATAGTTTGACAGGGGCACTGTTTCCAAGTTTTTCACGTGGAAAACTGTTTGACATAATCATACATTCCAGAATTACTGTAATAGGCAACTTATAATCAAGCTTGGACCTAAGAACAGACTGAAAATGCTTACTGAGTGGACAAATCACAGAATCCCGAATGAATCAATCAGTTAAAGCTAAGGCTGGCAGAGGTTAGGTAACTGACAGTGAAACTACTCCAGTCAACAATATTGTCTTCTGTTCAGCTGAGCCTCTGGGGAGAAGGAACTAGAATTTCATTTCAAGACTGAATAACGTTTAGCATTAGATTTCTGAATCTAAAGCTTAGTGTAGACATCTATGCTGCAAGCTAGGTGTTTAATACAGTTATAAAAGCAGTTAACCAATACAGTCAATGGAGTCTGCAGAGCAATTCTATGCGATGTAAAGCAGACACCTCCAGTTGCTCAGCTAAACTGCCCTCTAGATGCTACTGACTTTATTGGAAGATCTACACTGATTATAATAGGACAACAGCCATATAGGCTTTGGTGTCTGTACGTTAACTTGAATCCTACACACTCATTTTCTCTCCCTGAAAAGTCAACACATGCCACCAGAGAGCAGACTGTTCACTCAGTAGTGATCTTCAGCTGCTGTGCCACTCTGATTGTGGAATCCAGACAATTCTTGAAGGGTCAAATATACAATTCAAACAATCTTTAAAAATAATTTAAGAAAAACACACCTGTACATAATGCCTAGCGTAGACTCCCTGTGTTTTATCAGACTCACTCTGCCATCATTCCCCCGTTTGTGCTGGCTGGATACACTGCAGATTTGTACAACAACTTCCCAAAGGTCTTTAGCTGTCCGTCTACTTTCTTTGGGACCTGGAAGTTCTTTGCATGTAGCAGCCAGCAACTGTCCCAGCTATGCAATGCAAGAGAAAAAATACAGTAAGTACAGCTTCTCTGAATATTGACTACAGCAAAGGAATTACTGGCATTTAAAATGGTTAAGCAAACGATTTTAAGTTACAAACTACAAAGCAATATGACTAAACTTTGCAGGACACTGATGAAGAACCTGGAAGACAGGAATTAAACAACAGATGATTTTTCCCTTTATGAGTTTCCTCAGGGTATATTTCATTACTACAGGCTCCAGAAAACAAGCTTTACACTCTGCTGAAATATATAGCATAAAACCTAAAAAACATAAAATATATGTTCACAAAGACTGGCTCCCTAGAACTCCCTTAACTTTCATATAATAATTAATCTGAACTGAAACTTGCACCCTCTACTATAGAGAAAAAGCTGAACCTCAAAATGGAAACACAGGCAAGCAGAGCAGGCCAAAAACGAATCTGTCCTGTAATATGATCTGCATTCAGTTTCATTGCCTGACTTCGACGTATAAACATTGCTGTAAAACCATTTTGAAAGCAAAGTTTCAAAAAAACCACATTGCTTAAATGTATCCAGAAATTCAACGCTGGCATTGGGTTCAAATGTATCCAGAAATTCAACACTGGTGTTGGGTTCAAAAACAGAACTGTTACAGCGCATTTGGAAAACAAGTGTCTTAGGAACAGAAAAACAACCAGACATGAAGCCTGAGATCTGTACACTTCTCATACCTCCTACATGAATCTAGGTTGAGTTCCAGCTGAGAGTCCTTTATGGAAGTGCTACAGGGTTTCAATCAGCTTATGGATCATAACCACACACGTCCGACACTTACGGAATCAACCTCAGTTGGCAGCCAACAAGGGCTAAGACACACTTTGTTTCATCTACTCTTGCAGCACAGCCTCCGTATCTTTTGCCAACCACCAAACACACTTGGTGCTTCGGCCTGCTCTCTTCTACACCAGACTTAATTCAAAGGGTATACGCTTTTTAAAGTACAAAAGACTTCAACACGAAAAAGTCAATTACAGCTTGATAAGGCCTTGAGATTGACTGTTCATTACCTTCACATAAGGATTAGTTTGAACCAGAGGCAATGGAACTTGCATGGTCAAATACTCATTCTCACGCCAGTTTAACAGGAAGGCAACACATTCTTCAGCTATAACTTGTCGAAGAGGAATATCTGGAAGAAAAGGAGTTCTTTGCTGAACTTTTGGAGAAAACACAGTGTTATATGAAAATAAGCAAAACTCATTCCCTCTAATTAGCCATTTCTGTTCCATTTCTATCACAGAAAAACCCGATGCTTAGCCCTACAAGAGACCTCACCTCTGAAAATTAGGAGCAACAACAGCTTCCTTCAACCACAACAGTACTATGTTACTCCCTCAGTGTGAAACCATGCGAATTGCTTTAGCAACTAGCAAAACTTTTCAGGTAAAAATGCAGACATCTTTATCCTGTTCAAGTCCTTTAAGTGGCACTAAACAGAAACTGCCAGTGTCTACCAATATGTAGTCATCGTGCGTTGCTGTTCTCATTTCCAGCTTCCAAAAACTAACCAAACTTCTAAAGACGCACTAAAACCAGTGTCAAACTTCACTATTGTTTTTCCAATTATGCACCTAAATGACAAGTCTACAATACAAAGTTGGTTTGGTTTTTTTTTCCCCCCCTTCTCTCAAGCTTTATGCTTTACTGCGTCTCAGGAAAGACAGCAACGTACTTACCTGGTACTCTCATTTCCAAATATCCTCGGACTCTACTTATAAGATCAGAAGGAGGACGTTCTCCAGAAACACCAGCTCCAGCTTCATGAGTGTAGATGTCCAAAAGTAGCATTTCATTCAGCATGACTTGACGGAGTTTTGGAGAAAACTCTGTCACAAGCTCCAAGCAAGCAGCAAAAAGCTGTTTTGCATGGACAAAATCCTGCAATAATGAGGATATGCGTTAATGATTCCTAATGGCTTCAGAAGGGAGAAAAGTGCTGTTCAGCTCTATCCTGGCTGAACCAGCCTTGGCATTCATTATTATTAGCGTTACTCAAGCATCTTGCAATTACCATTTACACTTTTGAGTGCATTGGACTTGCTATTAAGCAAGTCCAACAGTTCCAGATTTTTCAAACAAAACAAGTTTAAGCAAAATGCCAAAAGCAACTACTGATGTATTAGGTACAGTTCAGTTTTACTTTGTAGTTTTGCAAACTACAGTATTGTCAATTACATGGCAAATAAAACAGCATTCTAATAAGTTCCTTATGTAAAACAGTTAGCCAAAAGAACACCACTTCATATCAGTAAGTCAAATCACCACTGGGTTTAGATGCAACTTGATTTAGTACATCATAATCAAAACTTTGTATGAATAAAATTATCTCCAGGCCCAACTCACTGGAAAGCCATTATCTTTGCTCTACTGATGGAACTCTGAGACAGAAACAGTTAATCATTACATGACACACAGAGCTTGCCACTACATCTTCCTCATGTCCCAATTTTCAATTCTTTTTCTCAAAAAGGGCTTTCCAAATTTTCAGCGTTGTTAAAATTCAATTGCCCAAACTAACTCACCAGTAACTTCAGATGGCTTGCTCACCTTAATTGCACAGCAGTGTAATCCCTTCGCCATAAGGATGTAGACCAAATCCCTAGTCAGATTGTCTTTGATGCCTAAAATAACATTGCCGTAAACATTTGGTACTTCCCACTGGGAGAGAAATACATAGGACATTTGCATAGAAACGCATTTTAGAATTCACATCACTGCTTAAAACATTAAAAACAAAACTCAAATATTGAAAACTATTGACATCTAAGTGCCACCTCTTTCATTTTTGCATCTAATCGAAATAATGTATTGCTCATATAGAAGTACAATAAAAATTGCTACCTACCCTACTTTGTTCATACCCTGACTGTGCAATAACTGGGAGGGTAAAAAAACCAAGAGAGACAAGAAATCCTTACTTAACAAAAAAATTAAAATCTCTTCCTCTTTCCTGCTCCCAGCTTTTAATGACAGAAATTTAAAATAATATTGCTAACTAGTCAGAACACTGAAAGCAGAAGTTACAGAAATTTGTTTTCTCACAAGGAAAGCTTGTGATACAGTCAGTAATTCCTTAAAACAAAGGTTATACATTTTGTTGTAATACTTTTCATAGAGAATGTGAGTTTAGGTATGTATCATCACTCTTATTAAACTACCATTATACAGAGTGGGAAAAAAAATAATAAAAAAATCACTCTGAGGCTCTATGATAAGATGTTTACTGTTCACTGCAGTATGATACCTAACCAGTCCTTGAATTACACTCTCTCATGACCACATGAAATAAGTTACCTTATTCGAAATTGTCCAGAACTGGCGTTCTGAAGTCATACCATGCAACTCAATTAAGATCTGGCGAATCCTCCAAGGATCCACTGACAATATGAGCTGATGTTCAAGCTGGCCAATATTGACACTTGCTGAAGCTAGGAAAAAAGCAATCAAGTCTCCAGCACATTCCTTCTTAATGTAGATGCTTACATTTCATTATTATATAACATGTTAAACATCACACAGTAACAACAGCAGATACACCAATGCTTTTGTAGGCCACAGACATCCTTTCATGCCCTTCCACAAACACCTTGTGCTAGCTTCCCAGCTCACCTGACCTAAAGGCCTGCTCGCAATGCCCCCTTTTCTCACACTAGCAGCTCTGAGTATTCTCTTATCCTTGCTATAGTGAAGCAATAGGTTCAAGATCTGCACAAAAAATAGTGTTCCTATACTGCCTTAGTGAAAATATGCATTTTCACAGCTGGCTTAAGTCAATGCAAGGCGGTATTAGAGCTGAAAAGGTGAGTTCTTTGCAGCTCCAGTCACCATCTGTCACATCTTATGTTAGCTTTGACCTGTGCAGCTGCGCAGCCAGCCAATTATATCTGGGAAATGAACCAGCCAAGAAGTTCTGGGTTTTACTTTGGTAGGTTTAAAACTTCATCCAGATGGTACTTCTGGTCCAGCTCAGCACACGGTCACAAGAGCATTAGTGCTGGTGTGAGCCCAGAGGCACAGTGCCCTTTTGGGGAACAGCTACCACAGCCAGATTTGGTCCAAACCAACTGCCGCACCTCTCTTTCATTTGGTCAGCTAGGACACATTCATTTGAGCAGATCTATTATACTCAGTTGAGATACAAGCAAATAACAGCCACCTTCTTGAACAAGTAGGACATTCACCAACTAGAAATGTGAAGTATTCTCTAAACTTTTTCTGAGAACAGACCTGAACATAGTAACCTCAAGCATGGAAACAAGTTAACTGCCTGCATGTAAGTTAATGGAAACATTGTGAAAACTACCTGGGATATCATAAAAAGAAGTCACAGGTTTTGTGCACAGGTTGATCCGAGGAGACCTCTTCCGCATTTGATCAATGAGCAGCTTCCGTTCATCATCTTTCAGCAGTTTTATGAACAGCTCATGAGATGATATCATGAAGACAAGCTGAAGATCTTCCAAACCCAAACACAAGTTTCTAAACAAATAAAAAAAGTAATACATAAGCAGGAAGAATTTGCTTATTTTTCCAGTCATAAGTGCTCAAAACACTGTAAGCAACATAATACAGCACAATAGAAGTGTTAATTCATGGTATCTTAATACCAGTACATACTTGAGAAATGCTGCCATTTTTCTCTTCAATGCTTCAGAAGCATTTTCCAAGTTTATTGATCTTGAACAAACCTGGGGAAAAAAAGTAGTAAATAATTAAGCAGCTCCTTAGAACTCTTAAAATATTTAGTTACAGTGTTATTACCCAGTTTTCTGACTCACAATTACTATGGGGTAGTAAACCTCTCTCTCAAGGGAGGCAGCGAAGTTATCTGATAAACACTGTAACCACCACAGATGGATCAGAGTTCTTTCAACCTGTGCACAAGACAAGCTGTTTCACACAACTGCGATCTTTGCTCAGACACAATTCGCATTCCTTTTTCCTATTCCTCTGATATTTAGCTGTGCTGACGCCAAGTGCCACAGTATCAGTCAGCCTCACAAGATCATTAAGATCATAAGCCCTGCTACATGAGTTTAAAAATAAACCAACATTTCTAAGTGCAAAACAGTAAGATTCACTAGGACTAACAGGGTATTTTTTTAAAAACAAGCAGTAGTTGAAAGATAACTATATAGTTTTATTTAATTGCCAGCTTACAAGATTATTTTTTTTTGAGAAATATGTTTAAGTCCTAATATGAGCAGTTGATGGAACAGCTACTGTCAGTCAATTTTTGTCATATGCTTGAAGAGACAAGCAAAAGACAAGGCTTAAATTAAGAAAAAAATACAAAAATGACAGCAAACCAACAAAAGGAGTAAGTTTAGTTTGAGCAATAATAGTTTCCTAAAAAGCTTCACTGAGGGCAACAGTTTAAGTCTCACATATACAGTAACTGAGGATTATTTCATGACATGCTAACTTTTACAACAAAGCTGGTAAGGGGAAGTGGTCCTCTTCAAAGGATACTCGTTTTTCTAGTATCCCTCTCTGTCTTGCAGAATTTATTCCTTTGTTCCTTGAAAACAAACATTCAACAGTATTCTATATAATTTAATGATGAATAATAACGATGAATCATGAATTTAATACTGAATAGCAGCAATTTCAAATCCAAGTTGAAGTAACAGGTCAACATTGGCTCCTCCCCAACAGATGGAAATGGAGCTATGAACACAGATGCAAGACTGATCACATATAGTGTAGCTGTACTAACTGCAAAGAAGTTGAATAAAGCTTGAGAGGTTACTATATATTCTTCTCTGCTTCAGGAGTTTGAGCATTACTTGCAACAGCACGGTTATATGGGGAAAAAAGTACCTCACTACAGTTTCCCCTTCTAATTTCAGATAATTTCTTACCTCAAGGAGGAAGTCTATTTTCTCTTTGCTGGGTTTCAGGAACAGTTGACAAAACTGAATATCAATTGTTCGACCCTGCAATACATCACAGACTGTGTTGCAGACGCAGACTTTGAAACAAACTTCATCCAGAGCATCATTCCTGCATGAACACAAAAACAAAGATCACAGAACTTCTCTAACAAACACAGACCTGGTATCACAGCAAAGCTCCAGCTGCCAGATCCCAAGATAAGTTTGGAGCACATGCCTCTGTCCAAGACTGCACTCTGAAAAACTTTACTCAGGCTCTACTTAAGTTTACTCAGGACCTCACTTCTTTTAAAAGAAAATTCCCTCCCTGTCCAGAGCTCTGTTCCACATGCAGACTTCATTATCACTTCAGCCTGAGCACCACTGGAACTCCAACTGAAGTAGTGCGACTGACACAAAGGAGCATTGCTTCTTGGCAAGCATGCCCTAAGCATGGCTGACAGCCCAAAAGACTTCAGGAATATTTATGCACCTCAGAATACACAATCATTGGACAAAAATCAAAACAAATAACTAGAACCTATGGCTTCCTTCTCTTAATCCTTCTCTGTGTGCTTAACTAGATTGCAAAGTCATGCTCCTCCATCCTTCTCTGTCTAGTACTCACCACTTGACGGCACTCCGTATCAGCCATATCAGAGATGAAAACAACCCTACAGAGTGCTAAGCTACAGCCTCCAAAATGCTCTTCTAAGACATGTTTATTTGATTCCTCTGGCTGAAGTGAAAGCTGAACTTAGTAACTACTAAGCTCTTACACAAGAGGCTCTCACCACTGATACTTCTTTTTCCTCACACACGTGTTTGTAAAAATGAGCCTCTCTCACTTCTTCAACTGAAATACTTGTAGGCACTTTCCCTTCAGAGAAGAATTATCATCATGATTATATGGAGATGCCTTACACATAGTCCTGATTCAAGTGCCTAAGCTTCACACAAGGTTCAATTTTGGATGTGGCCACGGGCTCTACATTTCTCAGCTGGGAGCCATCCACAAGCTGCCCTTGTAATGTGCTTAATTCTCCCTGGTTACTCTAATTTTTTTTCTTGTAGTAAGTGTACCATACTAATCCTTCAGCACTGGGTTAGTTCAGCAGTACACAAGGCTCCTAATCACAGATAACTACACTGCCAATGTTCCCAATGAAGTACATGTCTCCTACAACATTAGTGGTTAGTATGATTAGCCTGACCAGCTTTGACTTCAAGTTTAGAAAACCTCTTAAGAGGCACTTAGTTATAAATTTTATATATAGATATATGTATATATACGGAATCACAGAATTTTCAGAGTTGGAAGGGACCTCTAGAGATCATCTAGTCCAACTCCCGTGCTGACGCAGGAATGCCTAGAGCACATTACTCAGGACTGCATCCAGGCGGGTCTTGAAAATCTCCAGAGAAGGGGACTCCACAACCTCCCTGGGCAGCCTGTTCCAGTGCTCTGTCACCCTCACCATAAAGAAGTTTTTCCTTATGTTTGAATGGAACTTCCTATGTTCCAGCTTGTGCCCGTTGCCCCTCATCCTGTCACTGGGAACCACGGAAAAGAGCCTGCCTCCATCCTCCTCCAACCCACCCTTTAGATACTAAGAAGCAAGAATAAGGTCTCCCCTCAGCCTTCTCTTCTCCAGGCTAAAGAGTCCCAGCTCTCTCAGCCTCTCCTCAGAAGGAATATGCTCCAATCCCCCAGTCATCTTTGTTGCCCTACGCTGGACTCTCTCCAGTAGTTCCCTGTCCCGCTTGAGCTGGGGAGCCCAGAACTGGACACAGTATTCCAGTTGTGGCCTCCCCAGTGCTGAGTAGAGGGGGAGAATGACCTCCCTCGACCTACTGGCCACACTCTTCCCTATGCAGCCCAGGATTCCATTGGCCTTCCCAGCGAGAAGAGCACATTGCTGGCTCATGGATAATTTACTATCTACCAGGGCCCCCAGATCCTTCTCCTCAGAACTGCTTTCCAGCAGATCCACCCCAGCCTATATTGGTGCCTTTTGAAAACACATATATGATAAATTATGACTTTTACCACTTTACTGATATTTTTATTTATGCAAGTTTTAATACTCATTAAATTTCCCATATATGGCCACAGTGAGGCACCACAACACAGCTCCTTAGTTGGAAAATACAGTTTAGGCTATTGCTAACAGAAATAAAGGCTGAAGTTTCTTGGATGTAAGTAATTTGTTGTTAGAAGATTTTTTTATACTTTCCATGAAAAACATAAAACCCATGAAAATTGCTTTTCATCATCATTAAGCAGATCATTATTTAATGTCTCACCCTTGTTGAGCTTTTTGGAAGAGTTCCCTGAGCACCGATTGCCTGAACTGAACAGGTAAACTGAGGGTTAGATTATCTTCAAGGAATATCTTCACTAAGTCCTGTCACATAAACACAGTCAGAATAGTCAATGGATAATGCAAAAGGTACAGATAAAGTAATTTTCTGTTTGGTAAAAATGATCAAAATAACAGAAGCAGCTTGCACCCATAGGTAATACTAAAATTCATTAAACAACCAGAAAGGGATCAAACAACAAAAAAGTCCTCTAGTATCAGAGAATCAAAGAAAAAAACCCAAACCCCAAACTTGCACATCTCAGCAGCAACATCCCCTGAAACCCAAAGAATTAGATTCTACCTGAAAATTCCATACATCAGCTAGTAGAAATTATTTTCATCTAATATGTATCAGATTATGTTATATTCCTATATAAGTATGTTCTAAACCAGTAGGTTAACCAATGGTTAACTGGAACACTTAAATTTATTAAAATTCCTATCAGTTCAGGTGGAATCATCCACACGGAATGATTAAAAAAATCCCTCAAATATATGTGGGTTTATTTAAGCACCCTACCTGATAGTTGCCAGATTTCATACAGCTATGGATTTGACTATAAGGAGTTGCCTGTTGAGATGCATCATCAGAAGATGAGGTAAGAACTCCACAAGCTTGACAGTACCCAGCTAACCGCTCTTCATCAATGGTAAAATGAAGTGATGATGAACCATTCTGAAAAGAGTTAATCAAATCTTAGTGGCAAAAATACTACGAAACATAAGCTTAATTCAGAAATACAAAGAAACTCACAATTTCCCCAAGTAACAGCAAAACAACAAAAGAATGTGTGCACACACTTCTTTTGTAATAGCATACTTTTGTATGTCCTCTTTACAGCTTAGACCATGTTTTGTCTATTTAAATAAAAATCCAAGTTTTGCAGTTTTGGGAATATAAACATGAAGTAAAATTAAAAAAGCAAGCATACCTTAGCTGTAAATTAAAACACTGGATTTTTCAAAAGGTCAGAACATAGACAATCTTATTTCCCAGGAAAAGGTAAATAAATAATAAAATAAAAAAAAGAATAGGAAGTGCTGTATGGTTACATTCCTCAAAAACACATCACCACAATCAAAACACCACAATGGACACAGAATGTACTGTTCAGTTGAGTTAACATTAGCACCAGAGATGTTATTCTTGAATTTCGTTCATCAATACAATTTGTGTAGGAGAACATTCATCACAAAATGTAAAACAAAGCAGCATTATATTGCAGCTGATTAATATAATTTCAAACACAAAAAATGTGAAAAAACAAAAGCTGCTGTCAAAATCCCATGAAGTTTCTTTAAATACCATGTGTACCATTAAGAGTTATTAAATTGCTAAAGAAGGAAGCCATAATTTAGACAAGCTTTTTTAGAATAGTTGAACATACAGGTTAATGAAACACTTGTTACCTTTGCAATCAACTCCTTCGTTTTGAAAAACTTTTCTTTAGCGTTTTCATGAACAGCTGCATTTGTAGATCCTTGTTGAAAATAGATGGCACCCAAATCATAGCAAACCTGCAAGTAACATTGATATAAAACACATGATCTTGGAAATTTACATAACGTTTAAAGTCAAGATTAAGTATTTCAGCTCAAACCTTACATGTAATTTAAACTATTCCTAGTTTTTTCTAATGTACTGACATACGCTGCATACCTTTCCCCATGGATTTCAATTGCTTCCTCTTTAACTGCGATCTCAGTATGAGTAATTCTGCACAGGCATTACAAAATTACAGAACGATTTCCAAATAATCTTTAAGAACAACGCAATAAGCTGTCCTTGCCATATAATAGGTTTACTCCAGTGGTGGGGGAAAGTGAGAGGAAGCAACAACATTTACAGGGTTGAAAAAGGTTCTAATGATGTAAAAATGAAGTCAATACTATCTCAATGCATTAAAAAAGAACACAAGAAATATTAATAGAAAAATACTACAATTTATCTCCAAAATACTACTTAACACTTTGTCTAAAGAAATAGATATAACTTGAAAGTTTTAGTATAGAATATAAGGTACCTGGCACTGTATCTCCTCTGCACTGATTTTCAGTCCAGCTGTGGAACTCTCTGTTTCTCCATTCACCATACCAGGCTCCATGGCTAATAAATCCAGAGTTCTTATAGTGTGGACATAAAGATCTTTGTTTAATTTAATTGCTCCTTCTAGGACCAGGATGGAATCAGCAGCCTGCTCTTTTAACTGTAATAGTTCAAATGCATTGAAAAATTTAATCTCTTGGCTTTGAGTTTAGCCCTGGCTTTAAATTAACACTAGAAATGTAACAGTACAGTAAAAGGATAGTAAAAAAAAATTGTCCTTATATACCTGTCTTATTGCTATATAGAATCTGCTCCTGTATTTCTTGCACAATAAAGAAATTTGTGACTTCTATTTCAGTTTCAGGTACTCAAGAGAAACAAGATCAAACCCTTACTTTCAACTGAAACAAAACATGTTTCTGTTTCACCTGTATCTTTTTGTCCATTTGTGGAGCATTAAGTTATGCAACAGTCAGATTGTAAATTTTACATTATTATTTCACAGCTAAAACAAAATCAGCTTCCACATGAACAGCAAGATTTTTTTCAAAAATTTTGATGAATTGGTAAAACAGTTAAAAATCATTCATGCTCATCTATTTGAAAAAATATGAAAAAAGTAAGAAATTGTAGAAAATGTAGAATACAAATTCTTTAACTGATTCCAATGAGAACAAGAGTAGGAAAATGAGCTAGGCTACTTATGGAAGTAGAGTGTTTGTTCTTCCTTTTTCTTGCTTCTCTCAAAGGTAAATGCTTTAGGCACAACTAGCATACTGTTGAAAGCTACACAAAAAAATCAGTCAGCTAACAAATCCTTTTACAAAAAGTTTTAAGTGTTGAATTTTGCTGCCATGATTTTGCAGCTCAAGCATGGTATGGTCTTAATTACTAATCACAGACTGATTTTGTAGAGGCTTGCTCAATTCACAGTGCTCCAAGGATGGGCTGCTGAAAGAATACTTCAATCCCACAAAACAAATTCCATACTATATGCAGTGCAGAGACAGCACTGTCCAAAACACACACAGTGGAACTGTAGCAAATACTAAAACTGGCAAATATAAGTGTATTGAATACAACAAAACCGTGATGCAATTGTTTATTTCCTGTCCATTCATATTTACATGTGAATTCAAGCAAAAATAAGAGGGGGAAAAAAGTCTCACCACTTTCAAAATATTTTCAGTTAGTTCCTTTTCTTGCTGCATCTGGTTCATCCTGGAAAACACAGAGAAGAGGTCAAGATCTCATTTATAAAGCAAACCTGCAGGTTATTTTATTTCATGTTCTAGAACACAATTCATTTATAGTAAATTTTGCTTCATTACATTTTAAACATGATTATGCAGGACTACTGACTGTTCTGTCTATCTATATCTGAAATACATAATTATGTAACAAAAAGATAGTTTCGGACAAGAATGTGGTTCAATAAAATGGAAGTTACAAAGTTTTCATTGCTTTTTTCTTTAAAAATCAGATTGTTAGTATCAGCAAAACTATCATGAAGAAATCCGCTTCCACAGCCTCAAGTCTCTTGAAACTTCACTATTTAAACCGTCTCAAGCATGCGTCAGGAGCAGAAGTGTGTTCATGTGTTTATGTAAAAATTAAAAGTATTTTAAAATTATTTCCCCACACAGAACTTTTTGATTCAGGATCAGACTCTGATACATATAGGACAATACAAGATTTATGTTAAAATGAGTAGTAGTAGTATTTTTAATCAACATACTTAACAGATTGTCTCAAACAAGTATGGCACAATGCCAGAGTATAAAATTAACATAAAACACATGAAAAGTACCACTGAGATACTCTCAACTTTATCTGAGAATCTGTAACATGAAAGTCAATTCCAAGGACAGGTTGTAACTAAAGCCACACAACTTCTAAAATGCAAAATGAATACTGACTCTAAATTACAATTTATTGCTTAATGAAGCAAATGAAAATATTTCATTATTTCTCAGGTCATCATACATAATGTGGCACATCGCTATAATAAAACAACTGTATTAAGCCAGACACTGTAAGTTAAAACAGGATGCAAGAAACGTACCCTGTTTAAACTAGAGAATAAGCATTCTGCCTAGGCAAATTGCCATCTCCCTTTCTCACGTGATTTTTCAAGCCTCTATGAAGTCACAGCGATTATAACATGTTTAAAGAGTGTAATGACAAACAAGGACATGTATGTATCAAGCATGTCTGATGGGAAAATAAGAACCTACTTGAAACAAATGCAAGTTTTCCATGCTACAACAAGCCATTTTAAGCAACTGTATGTTATTAACATGATTTAATCCAATTAGAAATTAAATTCCTGGTTACAAAATACATATGAAGTCCAAATAAATTATACCTGTAACTTACACATTTAACTGAGGTGGACCGGGTTTCACTTGCTTTACAGGAAAACTACTTTGAACGATGGTCCTTATGGCCCTACATAGGGGTGAAAATTAAGTAAAGAATGGTGTTAGAAGCGTTAACAAGCAGATTAAACACCTCTTAAAAATATCACTTCATCATTTCAGATATATTATACCATTAGAATACATACTCTACTCAAGAGCACATCTAGTATTTAAGAAATGCTCTTATGTCCATAAAAAGCTAAAAGAGAACAACATTTTTGTCCTTATAAGGTGACAGTTTAAACCACTGCCTTGACTATTTTTTCAGGGGACAAAACCAGCTGTAGAATAGCTTTTCAGACTCAGCCCCTCACTATAACCTACCTACAGATTGAAAAATTATTATTTTGAGATTCTTTCTCCTCCTACATACAAGTATATAGATAGAAGAAAACATTGTTTTGTTCTATCATGATTTTAAGATTATTGCCTTAAAGTAGTTTACCATCTGTTGTAGAGTAGTATTGCCATTGCAGTGGTTGGGGGTAAGCTGGACAGGTCTACATCCACATGTTTAGTTCCTGGGGGAACTTTGCTGATACACAGAAGTTCATTCAGTAGCATGTTCAATACAGGAACAGACAAGCTATAAAAAAAAAAAAAAAAAGAGAATCAGATACTTCATATAGTACTACTACTTCTGGAATGTTTAAATAATATACACTACTATTCAGTACTACATTATTACTTAACATCCCATGGAAGTAAGTGTAGTATGTTTATTTAGTATAATGAAATGCTCTGTATCAGATGGCATTCTAGATCAGGTATGTAAAGCAGTTACCAGTATTAGCAGCATAAACCCGAACGGAAGGTTGCCCTGACAGCTGAACTACTACTATGCACCACTGCATTAGTCCACATAGACACATCCCCAAAATAATCCCAGTCACCTGTAACAGCAGGTCCCAATTAATAAGAAATTATTTTCAAAATATTCCCAGATCATACTTCCAGAAGGTAAACCACCACATTTCCACTGCAAATGGAATTTCACTCACGTAAAGGGAACATTTCTCTTGTGGTATTTTGGCTTATCTCCCTTTCTGCAGCATTCCCTAGCAAACAGTGAAGTTAAGACTAGGCACTGGAATAGAGCACTGTAGAGCACTGTAAGCTGTATTATGTAAAATATACATTAGCTGGGACAGAACCTTCCTTGGTAAAATGAGAATGCACGCAGGTCGGACTGCATCACTCCAAGCTTTTGAGGTATAATTTAACATAACTGAAACACTATTACTAATTTAGACATTATTTGAAATCAGAAGTGATCAGCTACTGCCAAAGTACCTTTGATCTTGTGAAAAATTTGCATTCTTTGCAACCAGCATTGAAAACATTCAGTGACACTACACTTTCAGCAACTGAGCCAGAAATCCTGTTTAACAAATTTTAGGTCTTGTGTAGTATCAGACACCAGGTCTGTTACCAAGCTATCATTTTAAACTAACAAACACTGGTTTTACTAAGTGAGGTACAGGAATCTTGTTTTCATTGGCAAGAGTACAACATCATTCAACTGTTTATAAGAGCAGAAGTTTCAGAAAAAAGCTGGGCTTAAGCTGTTATTTTATTTCTTTTTAACTACCATGACTGAACGTTTGGGTGTAATCAGTTAAAAAACAAAAGTGTGTTTCTTGATTAAGAACAATCTTAGGCTTCTTAAGCTAGCAGAACAAGAACTCTAACTACTATACAGAGACACTAAATTAGTGGTTGAAATTACTTCAGATTGGTTCTCAAAAAAACCACCACAGATGGACAAAACAATCCAATCAATACCCCAATTCAGCCCAATAGTATCATAAAGTAGGGCTGGCTTTTGAATCAAGAATATACCTGCATTTTAAGAAGGTACTGACTGACAGAGAACACACTGTGAATAAATGCCAGTATAAACTCCTCCTGCGAGAACGGAAGCAGCCTTAAAAAAAACAAGAAGAAAGTCCTCTTGTGCACATTCACATACATCTGCTTTCAAAGCTACAGTATATATAAAAAACCCGTATTGTCCACGCAGTATTTTCATAACTAACCACAATAAACGTTTCTGTTCATTCTCTGCAGTTGTGCAGTATCTTGCAAAGGTACTTTGGCAAGCTGTAATCCTGCCTCACAACTCTTCACTATGGCAGATAAATATGACATAGCTTAACAGATGTCAAAAATATTTGGGGGGGG
>VYXH01001668.1:23234-48150 GCA_013397275.1 Burhinus bistriatus
TGAACAGGACTAGACCCAGTACTGACCCCTGGGGAACACCACTTGTCACAGACCTCCAACTAGACTCTGCCACTAATCACAACCCTCTGAGCTCTACCTGCCAGCCAGTTTTCAATCCACCCCACTGTCCATTCATCCAACCCACACTTCCTAAGCTTGCCTGTGAGGATGCTGTGGGAGACAGTGTCAAAAGCCTTACTGAAGTCAAGGTAGACAACCTCCACTGCCCTCCCCTCATCTATCCATCCAGTCATGCCATCGTAGAAGGCTATCAGATTAGTCAGACATGACTTCCCCTTGGTGAATCCACGTTGGCTACTTCTGATAACCTTCTTTTCCTCCAGATGCTTTGAGATGACGCCCAGAATGAGCTGTTCCATCATCTTTCCAGGGATGGAGGTGAGGCTGACTGGCCTGTAGTTTTCCAGGTCTTCCTTCTGATCCTCCATCCTCCTCCAGCCCTTGCCCACCTTAATGCCTTATAAAAAGGCAAAGAAATTAAGACCTTGATCTGTGAACAAGGGCAAGTGACAGAGGTCAAGTCAAGGGCAGAAGCAGTTACTTGCTGTCAGCAGTAACTGCCACCGTTATTAAGATGTCCACATTTACATAGCCCATGTCTGTCTATGCCAGTCTCTAAGCTGCAACTAGCCAGGAGCTGGTTCTCCAGCTTTTCAGATATTCTTGTTCCTAGGATGTCAATGTCTGGGGGAGAAGTGTGACAACTAGCAGAAGCTTTTAACGGTATCATTTTTTGACTATATCATTTAGCTGAATTTCACAAAGGCTGAACAGCAAGTTTTCAATGTAGATATACAATGGAAATCTCTTTTGCCCCAGTCATTGCTGTAAGCAACTAGGCTGTTTTTCCTTTCCTACAGGACTGCAACTCATCTACTCCACAGCCTCAGCTTCTGCAGCAAGCGGAACGGGGATTCTGCATCAAACGAGTGCCTGGTGTGGCCCTTTCTTGGTCTCAGTCCATCGAACTATGTAGCTAGACAGTGACCTGCCAGCCATAAACATTCTGCACATGGGTCGGGGCAATCCCATGCACAAATACAGGCTGGGCGGAGAATGGATTGAGAACAGCCCTGCGGAGAAGGACTTGGGGGTGTTGGATGAGAAGCTCAACATGAGCTGACAATGTGCGCTCACAGCCCAGGAGGCCAGCCGCATCCTGGGCTGCATCCAAAGAAGCGTGGCCAGCAGGTTGAGGGAAGTGATACTGCCCCTCTACTCCACTCTCGTGAGACCCCACCTGGAGTACTGCCTCCAGCTCTGGAGCCCCCAACATAAGGACATAGGCCTGTTGGAGCAGGTCCAGAGGAGGGCCATGACGATGATCAGAGGGCTGGAGCACCTCTCCTGTGCAGACAGGCTGAGAGAGCTGGGGTTGTTCAGCCTGGAGAAGAGAAGGTTCTGGGGAGACTTTATAGCACCTTTCCAGTATCTGAAGGGGCCTACAAGAAATCTGGAGAGGGACTTTTTACAAGGGCATGTAGTGATAGGATGAGGGGTAATAGCTTCAAATTGGAAGAGGGTAGATTTAGAGTAGATATTAGGAAGAAACTTTTCACTGTGAGGGTGGTGAGACACTGGACCAGGTTTCCCAGGGAAGCTGTGGAGGCCCCATCCCTGGAAGCGTTCAAGGTCAGGCTGGATGAGGCTTTGAGCAACCTCGTCTAGTGGGAGCTGTCCTTACTGATGGCGAGGGGGTTGGAACTATATGATCTTTAAGGTCCCTTCCAACCTAAACCATTCTATGATTCTATGATTCTATATTTTGCTGTAAGAGACCCAAGGAGGCAGAAGAACTTCCCTCTTTCTTGTCTTCCACGAGGATAGACATCCATTAAATGTCTTGACTACAATGCAATTTGTTATTTTCTGTTGTGCGTGTTACTCTGTGTCCAGTTATTTGAGAGAAAAATACTAACTACTGCTTCAACTTTCCTGAGTTATTGTTTAATGCATCCACATGTAAAATGTTCCGTTTCAGAATATGAATTACAAATAATCCTCTGGGAGATCATAGTTAGCCTGTCGGCATTATCTGTAGCACATTGTTCAAATTAGTCTCTTTTGGAAGAGACAGTTTACCAATAATTATGCTAATCTTTACTTGATAGCAAGTTCAGAAGAGGTAACTTAATAATGAGCAATAAAAATGTATATGCACTTTGTAAAAATGTTCTAAGAGTTCAAGACTCTGAACAGTCGCCTTACTGAAGCTCTGGGGCTCAGCAGTTTTCATTTGCAGCACAGCATACGTAATAACCCTGGATCTAAGAGAATTTGTAGTTTCTTACCACACCATAAGTCTCTAGAAAGGAGGGAAAATTTGTATTAAGCATGAGGCTATATGTTGATATAGTTACAATATTTCTTTTTTAAGACTTTGTAAGAATAATCGATGCCCAACCATGTGAGGCTTTGGTTGTGAGCCATGTGAGTGGCTCATACTGACTCTTTGCACCAAATCTCTCTAATATAAATATTGCTATTTTTAGTATCATTTATATATGAATAATTTTATGGAATGAATGCAGATTGTTTTATTCAGTTCACATGATGTTTTTGTTCAATCAACATTCAATGTAAATTATACTTGTTCTAATAGTATCAAAATCATCCTTCTAGGTACAAAACTAACGGACATTTGCATTTTTTATGCCAAGTAAAATGATCAACAGTGATAAAAGACTTAATTTTAAGACAATATTTATAAATCAAAGGAAGTGTCAAGACTTCAATAAAAAGCAAACATTGAGTATCACGTTGTACTGGTAACTAAAAAAGCACTGAGTAGAAAACAATTTAAAAAACGTGTAGCACTTCAGAGCTTTCAAGCTCACTGTAAGCACCTATTAACATTCATGCATCACACCAGGCATTAGCAGCTGCCCCGTTTCAGGGAGGTAAGAAAGAGAGAAAGTGAAAGAATGAGTTAAGGTGATTTACCCATGGTCACAGGGGTGTTCAAGTCAACATTAGATTTCAGAAGCTCCTGACTCCCTTTCCATGCTCAAACCACAGTCCTTTTTCGGGGTATGGGAGTAGGAGGAGGGAAAGGGGAACAGGGTAGGTTTCCCATGTTTTCTCTTTTGAGGATCCCAATTTTTACAATGACTGTCCTGATTGAAAGAAGTCAGTTCCCACTTTTGCCTGGATTCCCTTCCAGCTTCTCTTCACACCTGCTATCAGCTCTTCTGTTTTCCAGCTGCAGACTTTGAAGAAGGGTTCCATGTAGAAAGCAAAGTTGGAAATAAAAGCTTACTGAATATAAACTTTTCCCAAGTCCGACTACCACTTTTAGGAGCGTAAATTGTCATGTCAGCAAAGTCCTATCCACAGCTAGGATCCTTCCACTCTTTTCCCCTCTTTACAGGTAATTAGAAAATGGGTCAGACAGAAAAAGTCTCGCATGGTTGGGCAGCCTGTAACAGTGAGTGAAGTGGTGTGTGCGATGTCAAGGCAGATTACAGTTTAGGAGGATAAGACAGAAGCTGACAAGAAAACCAGAAATTTAAAATGTTTTATATTTAACATTTGTATAATTATTTCACAGTCTAACATGAACACAGTTTTAAAAAAATGCCCTACCCATTGCTACCCACCTGATAGGATTCATATTAATACTAGGGAGAAAATAATTCAAGTTCTTGTATCCAGGATAATTCTAGTAAGCCACTGTGGTCTACGCAAATAAAAAGGGATGTTATAATGCTATTCTATACAAATCCTACATTCCAAAGTTTTCAAGAAAATTCATGCTTTAAAAGTCTTTGCACTTCTACCATTGAATAACTGTTTGTATAATGCATATAAAAAGACCGTTCAGATTATCATTCCTGGGAAAAGTGTGTATATCATACTACTGTAACTAAAAACTTGCATCAAGGAAGTTACTTGATGTACCTTATATATAAAAAAGGGCATTTTTAAAAGTAGTGTCTGTATGTCACGGCAATGTGTCAAGTTCCTTTAACTCTGATTACAAATGTTCATTTGAGACCTTATAGAGTTCTTTAAGCTTGTCAAATTTTGACCCCCACTCTTGAAGGCAATCATAATTTAGATCTTCATCACCACTAATGGAGTCTAAGGAACTAAGGCTCCCTGCTAGAGAGCATTGCCCTTCTAAGCAGTAAAAATGAATAGTGTCAGCTGGAAGACTCTGTAGATCATTGTCTGCATCCCAGATGATTTGAGAAACATATTCCTTGAAGTCTGGGACACTGGTAACAGCTGCTGTTGATTGTTTTTGATGTGCATGTTTTGGGAGTGAGTCTCTTTTTGGGCCAGTGGGTGTCTTGGAGTGTGGAGCAGCTTCCCTCAAGGACAAGTGGGGAATGGTATGGAGAGGTTTCTTCAGTTCATCTATGTCATAAGCATTCTGGAATAAAAAGAATGCAAATATCAGAAAGAATCAACACAAAAGGAAACAGGTTCCAAAAAATGTTTTAAAACTCAATACAACACAAAACTGGATTCTGTTGTTTTCTACAAACTGAAGAAAAGAGAGGTCCTAGTTCAGATCATACCAAATCCCTTTGCGTAATGATAGTCTTCAGCTAAAGCAAGAATGCTGTGTCCAGAGCAGCCCCCTCAAAGGTGGCCACAGTGACCAGCATTGTGAAAGTTACAGATTGAGTTGAAATAGAAGCTTCCCACTCAAGAGTACTTCAGGTTAAAAAAAAAAAAAAGCCAATTGGATAAGGACAATAAATTAAATAAAAGTCTGGGAAAGGAGGGTGAGGAGAGGTTGGATTTGCAAAGACTGGATTGAAGCTGCGTCATACCTGGTCACGTTCTCCACCTCCTTCTTCATTATAATTGAAGACATTTTCTCTAACATCCTCCCAGCTTTCACGCTCTTCAGGAATGTGGTAAATTCCTCCTTTTCGAAACCCTGAACTTCCCCACTGACTCCACACGGTGTAGGAGACCAAGAGTGCTGGAAGAAATAAAGATACGTATTTGTTATATGACATATGATGCATGATAAACATATGACTTTTGAGATATTAAGTCAACTCTTAATTTGACAATGAAATTCCCAGGTAAGAAATGCATAACGGTTAATATATAAACAACTTATATTCAGGAATGTAAAGAATCATCTATGTATATTACATGATAAAACTTCATTAAAAGGGTATTTTACTTACCTAAAGGAATCCATTTAAATAGAAGGCATTTTGGCCAATCTCTGGCCTTTCACCAATCCTGAGTAAATAAGATACCCAAAGTAAGTAAAACACTGTTTTAATGAAGGTTACAAGTGTAATATAATCATGGAGTCTTCACTATTCTGAGCTGGGTATGCAGTTTTTCTTTACCAATATAAGAAACAGTTTCATGGTGTTACTAACTTTTCAGCCAAAGTGCATCTGAAACTAGATGCACCGTGAACATCTCTTTCTGTCCAACACTCTTAATAAGCCTTGCCTGTTAAGATCATAAACTTTCTAGAGAAAGATCTCTGCCTTCCTAATATGTGAATAACGCGTACTAGCTGTAGGTCCTACCTATTACAAATGTAAGGATTCAGGGCAAGTGGGAATTCCAGATGGATGTGGCTGCACACAGATTTACACACATAGATGGAAAGCTCTTATTTAAGAAGGATTGAAAATAAGTGATTCTGAAAGACAGAAGTCCTAAATTTGCTTGAACTGGCTTCAAAGCAAGTAAACTATAACTCCGTGCTGATGCCTGTCTTTTAGCATCCTCAAATGAACTCCCAACTCATGCTCTCCAGAAAAAGTGAAACACTGATCACAGCATCCAAGGGTAAAGCAGACTTGATTCAATGGAGCAAGGTACAAGATTAAAAAGAAAGACAAAAAGTACTTGCTTTCCTACCTAGGAAGACAAGGAGGCACATGCTGATTGCCAGAATAGAGCCAGAGCTGAGTCCAACGGGTCTTCCAGCCTTCACCTGGCTAATTTCACACCATCTTCCCTTGTAACCTTCGGGGCACTGGCATATAGTCTTGTCTTGGGATTGAGCCACACAGGTACCCCCATTCCTACAGGTCCAGTGTCCACAAGGTGATGAGGTACAGTGTCTGAGCCCTGTAAGGTTGTCAGTCACTTCTACTTTCCCAGCTGGACACCTGAACAACAAAAGCAGAAGATATCTTTTAGGCAAGCGAAGCATCTGGAGTTGCATGTTGTTCTGAGCAAAGTTTGTTACTATTTCTTTAATGCCAATAATTAGCCTTTTCAAGCAAACCACAAATCCACACTGAGAGTAGGAAACAGATGTGATCTCGAACATAGCGAGCTAGTAGGCTTATGAAAACATGAACATATATTCTGCTTTCCCTATCCAGAACATATGCAGAAGAGCTTCACTCCTTCCTTAAAAAGGGATCCATCAGCTTCTGAACAGACTAACCCTTTTTCTACAGACATGTTCAAAACCCCTAGAAGGACAAGGAGCTGCTGGAGAGGCTACAGTAAAGGGCTACAAAGATGATTAGGGGACTGGAACATCTTTTTTATGATGAAAGGCTGAGGGACTTGGGTCTTCTTAGTCTGGAGAAGAGAAGGCCGAGGGGGGGGGGATCTCATCAATGCTTACAAATACTTAAAGGGAGGGTGCCAAGAGGATGGCACCAGTCTTTTTGCAGTGGTGCCCAGTGACAGGACAAGAGGTAATGAGCACAAACTTGACAATAGGAAGTTCCATTCAGGCATGAGGAGGAACTTCTTGACTTTGAGGGTGGCAGAGCACTGGAACAGGCTGCCCAGAGAGGTGGTGGGGTTTCCGACTCTGGAGACATTCCAAACCCAACTGGATATGATCCTGTGCGAGCTGTTCTAGGTGACCCTGCTCTGGCAGGGGGGGTTGGACTAGATGATCTCCAGAGGTCCCTTCCAACCCCTCTGATTCTGTGATTCTGTGGTTCTGTGAAATGGATAGCTGAGATCAATGTGGTTAACAAGGACTTAGGATAAGCTTTGTAATGCTCATTTGGGCCTTTGGGAAAGAGATGTCATTGACCTCCTCAGAATGACCCATCTTGTCTTTTAGGACTTTAATGTGCAGAGAAAGTGATCTCTTCTGATATGTCATTGGACATGCCATGCAGAAATACTGTGAGGAGCACAGACCTGCTCTCTACAATCCAAAGAAGAAATACTAGTGAATAAATGGAAGAGCCTTCATATTGTTCTTTTACAAGTGGTCTGAAGGAGGGAGTGTCTCAAGGCACACTTAAGACGATCTCACAACCCTCTCCGCAATGAATCATGAGGCCTCAGAAGTGCAAATTTTGGCTGAACTGAAGGAATTCAAGTGGCACCTTCTCCCAGTTCTGCATGTATGTATGTTTGGTTTTTTGAGCAAATATGCCTGTATTTTCATTTGCATATTTTAACATATTGTTTTGAAAAATTTCTTTGAAGAGTGGCTCTTCTCAAAGGAACCAACTACATAGGATACCAGCTGGTGGGCTTTGGTTCTGGCCCTGGGCAGCCAATTTTAGAATCCAGTTTTGTGACAGTCTAATTTTGAAAGTCTCGTTGTGTCATACAAAGTATGACTAATTTCAACTTATTTACAGAAAATATATGAGTACATACATAGTATATGTGCAATATATGTTTTATATAGATATATATACACACAATATATAGAGACTATATAAAAATATATAGTATTTTCACACAGAGGAACAGAGACCAAAGCTTTTGCAATCCACCTTTTATAAAAGGGAATTTCATTTCCTCACTGGCCTGTGATCTTGTCACCATGGGAAAAAATAGTGGAGTAAATAGGTTCCATATCGGAATTACAGGGAAAGGCAAGTTTGGCCCGTGCTGGAAGATGAGACGGAGAGCAGGATTTGTCATGGGGATGCCTCTCTGGCCAGCAGCAGGGATTTTCAGTGTGAAAAGCAAGTTGCCTGACCTATGGTGGAAAGAAAGAACTTCCCAACCACCCCTGAGTGAAAACAAAAGCTTAATGTACCGGCATTCATATTTTCTCCACAGGTCCACACAAAGAAAAGGGCTGTAACAGGGCTGGCTGCTGCATGCACTGGAATGGCATCCCATTGTGACACCTTGCCGCCTCAGAATTAAGCCAAACTCTGTGCTTTTGCCTTCCACAAGAAGCGGCTGACCATTCAGCCGGACATCACGCATACAACCTGCATCAAAGCACGGGAGTATACAGAGAAATACATTGAGTTAGCAACTTCCCCACCTCAAGCCTTGTCCCCAACACATATACAGGAGACCTTACAGCATTGTAGAAAACTTAAAACATTTTTTAAAAGGATTCTTATACTGCTTATCAGTTTTACTTCAGAAGAAGAGCTACAGGACATGTGCCTATGTACCCTGGACAACATACACATCAACAATACTTCTCCAGGACAGCTTGGTTGTACCATGCAGCAATTTAGGAGAACTGTGCTACGAACCAGAACAGCTCTACTAAATTAATCTAGATTTAAAATATAATCTTAAAAGTGGAGCTGAATGAGAAGCAACAGAATGGAATAACTGTCTTCTGCTGAGCCACAATCTCCAGTCCCAGCACCCCACCCCAGGAAATGGAGAGCGTGCTGTGAATTGCCTTGTAAACCCTTCTCCTCCTACCAGGAGGTTTTCTGTCTGTTCCTTAAACCCTTTTGAGGCAAAAAGGGAGTGAAGATTGCAGCATGATTTCCCTACCTGGGGCCTCTGGCATGGGAAAGAAAGATCTCAAATGCTGTTTTTTAATATCTACAGGAAATCTCACACCTTCACTAGAACTTCACTCAAAGATACCACTTTTAGGCTTTCATTCCCTCCTTTTGGGAACCCATCATGTCACTTACCTTGGAAATCGCTCTCTGAATGATTGGGAAGGCGGTTTCCTAGCACGATGCTTGCCCAATCCATTTCAAACCATCTATTTGTACCCAAGACAGAGGTCACTTCTTGGTCACCTCCACCACTGTTAACACGCAGAGTAAATTCATTGTTGTAGCGCTCCATGGTCAGAAGAACCCACTGGCCATTGTTTATACGTAATGTCCTCATTCTCAGAGAGTGATTTTTGTCCCCCAAGCTGAAGTTAACGCTAAAGAAACCTTCAACCACCTAGAGGAAGATGATAAATACTTTTAATAACAGAAATGCACTTCTAAATGTTTTTACACAGTCCTGCCTCAAGAAATGGACCTGAGTGTTTAAAATGAAAATGGTACTTCTGTTTTTAAGTGCTTTATTCCCAGATAAAAATTACCACAAGAAAACAGCAGGTCCAGGAATTATCAACTCTTTTCTTTACAGGCCACTCTTCTAACTCAGATGAACCTTTTTATCAGTCTTCCCCTATTGATGCCTACCTCTAAGTCTTCCCAGCTGACCCTCCTGTTATAACTGGAATAATTAGCCTCTGTCTAGCTAATATAATCCAGACAGCTTTTTTCAACAGCAACAGAAATGCAGAGACAAGTTTTGTAGCCAGAGACAGAAAGAATCAAACGGAAAAGGCAAACAAGACAAAACAATCTTCCCCATTCATGTGTATCACATCCACTCATCTGTACTTTTTGCAGTAAAACAACTAGAATCTATGTTATGAAAGGGTAATACTGAGAAGGACAACATAAATAAGAGTAGTTACCCTCATGTGGAAAATGCTTGCTCTTTATTACATTAAAGAACAGGTGTCCTTAATTGGAAACTGCATCTTTTTCTCTTACTGGGGTACTCCACGACAAATTAAGAGCACTGATACAGAATGGCTTTTGGACTGCTCACCTCCAGTCGGATGTATCCATTCCCATCTGCAGAAGCCAAGCTAAGAAGGGTGCTGTGGGAGATACGGGTGCGCACCATCAGCTGGATCTGAGTGCTGTGAGTGCCGAGGATGCTTCTTGGCTCATAATGGATCCAACTGTCCCTTCCAAAAGCCCATTCTGGAAGAACTAATCACAACACACACAAAATCAAAGTGAAAATCTCAGAAATTACTGCTCACTCATCTCCACTGCTTGAGATTTTTTTTAATTACAAAGAGATATTAAGTCAGTGTTTATTATCTTAACTAGGGAAAATGCACTAAAATTAACTCTTTCCCCATCATCGAGGGGAATCCATCTGAGAGTAATCCAGCAGAGAGTTGCACTGCACTTTTGTGGGAATAAAAGACCACTAAACCACCCAGACCCTGGTGCTCTTATGCACCCATTTCAGTCTCCCTACCTGACAACAGTCCTAGAACTGCTTGTTTCTTCCTTATAGCTAGTCTAAATGTTCCCTCTTTTAGTTTAAAACCATTACCCCTTGTCCTATCACAACAGGCCCTGCCAAAAACTTTGTCCCCATCTTTCTTGTAAGCCCTCTTTACGTACTGAAAGGCTTCAATAAGATCTCCCAGGAGCCTTCTCTTCTCCAGGCTGAACAACCCCAACTCTCTCAGCCTGTCCTCATAGGAGAGGTGCTCCAGCCCCCTGATCAGTTTTGTGGCCTTCCTCTGGGCCCACTCCAACAGGTCCATGTCTTTCCTGTGCTGAGGGCTCCAGAGCTGGACGCAGTGCTCTAGGTGGGGTCTCACGAGAGCAGAGTACAGGGGCAGAATCACCTCCCTCAACTTGCTGGCCATGCTTCTTTGGATGCAGCCCAGGATACGGTTGGCCTTCCAGGCTGCGAGTGCACAGTGTCGGCTCGTGTCCAGCTTTTCATCCCCCAGTACCCCCAAGTCCTTCTCGGCAGGGCTGCTCTCAATCCCTTCATCCCCCAGCCTGTATTGGTACTGGGGGTGGCCGTGGCCCTGACCCAGGTGCAGGACCTGCAGTTGGTCTTGTTGAACCTCATGAGGTTCACATAGGCCCACTTCTTGAGCTTGTCCAGGTCCCTGTGGATGGCATCCCGTCTGTCAGGTGTGTCAACCACACCACTCATATTGATATATCAAATGATATATCAAATGACCAACAGACTTAATTTTCACATTCTCTTTTCCTCTTGCTGTTTCTCCTCTATTCTTTCTTAAAACATATTTTCTTTTCTCCTCTAGCTTATTCTCCCCATATTATTCTTCCTCAATGGACTGTTCTCTCTTGTTCACTATCTCTGCAGCTACAGGCTCTAGCTGATAAGCATGGATGGAATTTTGTGGGACACTACAGTGACTCCTGTCCCCAGCTGTCTGCTCGTTGCTGCGAGCACAGCTCTGCCATTCATAAAGCATCAGCTGAACACCAGCATTTTGCAGCCCAGTATATTAGAAGAAGCTGGAACCAATCAAAATTTTCCTATTACATCAGGATATGACTTATGGATTTCAAGTAATTACTTTCTGAGTGCTTGGGATGTCCCACAGTGGTGAGGGGTAGGAGCCAATACAGCAGTTGGGCTTGTGAACCAGCACCCCAAGATAATGCAAAACAGAGTCAGATTTGCATCTAGGCAGATGTTTATAAACCAGTATCATCTGTCTGCAAAACATTCATACAAACAACTAAGCTATATGAACCATTTCTGTGGTCATTATAAACACTTTAAACAGTGAAGGCTCCAGGCCTAGAGCGTGCCAGTTACGATTCCAGTCCTCGCCCTGTCAGACAGACAGAGCTTCCGCTGAGTAATTTACTGTCACTCCTTTTAAGCCTTGTGTGGCAGATGGAGAAAGGAAGAGAGGGTCTGGCTGCCTGCATAGGGTATTATTGTTCCGTATACAAGAAGGAAACGTAAGTGCACTGAGCTGAAAGGCTATGTGTAATACACTACCAGTCCCATCTATTAATCACAGCACACTGATTCAACGCTAGCTCCCCTGTGCACCTTCCCAACTGCTCACTGCTGCTCCTCCTCATCTGCACCTCATCCAAACTACAGGACTGAGGGGGCTAATTCTCTTCCAACACTACACAAAGCCCCCAAAGTTATGGGGCACTGGTGCTCATTGTAGACTGTTATGATCAACCCCATCATTTGTACCTTGTACCTAGAGGGAGACGGCAGATACAGGGCAGGTAAAGTCCCAGTAAACACCTGTAACTCACTTCTGATTTCTGCTTCAGAGCAATGGCTGCTGAAGGTATTAAGATAGGGAGGACAGAGCCAACTTCAGGTGTGTGTCCCCTGTACATGGAACATGGCTGTGTGCTACTAGGAGCTAAAAAATTTATTTCCTAAATTTTTGAATTGTGCTGAAATTTTGCACTTTCTTACAATGTCTCTGAGGTTTTCATTATCCACCCTTGCATGCTTTTGTTCTCTGATACATATTTCATGCTGATTTTGTATAGGATAACACATTTGCTGGAGCCAGCCTGATATTAGGTCCCCACATGCACCCACTGCTCTGGTCTAGGGGCATTACGCAACCTTCAATTAATTCCAGTGACAGAGGCAAATGCAATTATCCTGATTTTATAGATGGAAAATTGGGCCTGAGGACTTGAGGGCTGTGCCCCCAGGTGTCACAGAGAGAACATACCAAGCTGGCAACCTCATCACTCTTATAACTGCTGCAAGGTGACAAACAGTACCATGTTCATTAAACTACATTTTGTGATCATATGATCAGAGGAAGAAGGCACAATGCAGAATGTTTCATCTTTCACCACTGAGAAATAAGATGCTGTGATGGAAAGGACAAAACAACCCATCTGACCCCTCGTCTCCCCCACAAAGTAAAGCAGGTGTCAAAAAGACCTTCATCAGACATTATCTTTATTCAACAAGAGTTAGAAGGAACTTTACATTGCTGCAGATCTAAATCACTCCCAGAGCACAGCACGGTCTTATTAGGCCACTCGGATCAAAGTTGTGGCAAATTTAAAGCAGTATGTTTGATGCTGTTCCCACAGATCGTCACCATTAATTTCTCCCTAGAACCTGCAGTACCTTTTTCACAGGCTTGTCCAGCATATCCTGCAGAACAGTCACAGCGAAAGAAATCCCAACCACCAGCACACTTGCCGTGGATGCCACAGGAGGCCATCCCTCCACTCTGACACATTTCATCTGTAAGGACACAGCCGGGAGCGCTGTTCAAAGACTCTGCAGGGTGCTCTAAATCATAGACCTGGAAAAGGACAAAGAGAAGCTTCACATCAGGTGTCTACAGTTAACGGCAGTAAACCCAAGACTGGTCTTCGTAGCCCTACCTTAGTATCAACAATGACATTGCGGATGCAGCCAACAAACCCTTTGAAGTGCCTTTGTGAATCGTGGTAAGGCGAAGTGTTCTTCACTCCACCCAGCTGCAGGGGCTGATGGCCGCTGAAGAGCCTACCCATGCTGAAGGGAAGGGAGGGAAAGAAAGAATTAGTGGCATGCAAAATACAGCAACTTGGCTGATTTCCCCCCACTTTTTCCTTAGCTCTTTTGAGTAATTGTTTCTAGCTCTTGTTGTTTTGTGTTTTGTTTTGTTTTGTTTTGTTTTTTTACCTTTGAGATCCCACAGTCTCTTCAGAGGCTTCACAGGAAGACAGATGCATTTGGGAGATCTTCTTAATAACACTGTCTCTAACTGAGACATTTACGCAGTGGTCAAGAATCAGCTCCACTTTCTAGAGAAAGGCATTATTTAAAACATTTGCACCCAGAGACATGCATATATTTTAATTACACATTTTCTTTCACTTAGCAGAAGGGGGAATAGTAACTAGCAATTACAGTGCAGGAAACTTTATTAAAATAATAAAACACTCCCACATACTAATCTGGAAGGTTATTGCACATGGCGTATAACTAAGAAACCACACAAAAGAAAGATCTGACTCGACCGTGACCATGCCAAGTCACTGACATAGCAGAGGGAAGATGGGATTTTCTCAGAGTTTTCTGCCAAATCAGAACCCAGAGAGACAATCTAGCAGAGCAGACGATCTGCCAGGCTCCCCATCCCAGATCCTGACATGCCCCCAGCTTGTCTTCTGGAGGAGAGGAAGGGGGAGACTAGCAGATGCCTTCACCAGTGTTGTATCAGCAAGATGTTCACAAAAGCAGGAGGTTCCCTTACACAGAAGCATATCTGTCTCCTTTGTGCTGCATGTCTAAAGTCACTTGGTGGGGCAGAGTTTCCCGCTCAGAGAAATATTTCACTCCATCAGTCCAGGAAGCATTTAGGCCCTGGATTATCACAACTCTGTGGTCAAAGTGATAGATAGGATCATTAAACAAAAAAATTTCCAGGGCCCATTTCAAAATTGGATCAGACTGCTCCAGGCCTTGTTCTGCTTCACTGCCTCAAGACTAAGGGGATGTCTGAGCTGACGAACTTCAATCCTTGCTGTTGCAGAGATGACAAAAGACTGACTGATGAAAGAGCTCTACAGAAGGGAGGAAGGATTTGGGAGGGATAACTAGGTACATGAATTACTGCTTCCACAGAATTGTCCCTATTGACACTTGCCTTTCCATCATTTGTAATTTTTATATTGTGCCAGCGGCGATCTGCAACATTAACTTTTCGTGACAGCTGCAGGAAAAGCTCACCAGAGCTGTGGCTCACGGTCAGCGACGGGACACCACCAGAGAGCTCTGCAAAGAAAAGACTCTTATTGGATACACATGAACCATGTTCCCACTCAAACCCAGCTGAACTGACTGTTACAGTTAGATTTTAGTTGGAGGAGTTCTTTAGCCAGTTCAAAAAAATCCAACTTCTAACACAGGATACAAACTGGGCATGCTGGTAAATTGTTCTGCATTCTCCTTTTTCTCCAAAACTAGCTTTCTGAACCTTTTATAAAAAAACTACCAACTAGTATTTTCAACAAGTAGAATCTCACCTTCACACAAACCCAAAGAACAAATACTCTCTTAGTTGCTAACCTAATGCAATGAAATCTTCCCGTTCTCCAGGCTTCCCTCGCACCACTGGTCCATGGTACAACAGAAGGCCATCGGTGACCTCAGTGATAAACTCTAAGGAGATGCGGCTCTCAAAGCAAGGCTTAAGAGGAGGGAACCAGGCATAGCCGTGGCCTCTGAAGGTGCGTTTTGTCTGCTGGCAGTCTGGTCCATGGAAATTTGCAGAACATTTGCATCTATTAAAAAATGAATAAAAGCAAAAATTCACCATCCAAGCAGAAGTTGCAAAGGGCCCTTCCCACAGCAGGACTCTCCACTTTTAAACACAGGAGCACATGTTGCCTAGGCCATAGCACAGCTTAAGCACCAGCAAAACTCCTGTCATAAAACGTTCCCTATTGACATATTTGAACAAACACAATTAACTCTAGTTCTAAATGATAATATGTCTATGCAAGAATATTCTGTGAATAAACAATGGAGCCATTGTAATATACAAAGCACATGAAAACCTTTAATCTCTTCAGAAAAAAAAAAAACAACCCGCTTTTCACTAGGCTTAGTTATTAGCTTGTTTAAAGACTTTAAAATGTTGACAAGGAGAACAAAGGAATCATAGAATCACAGAATCATGGAATACCAGATAGGAAGGGACCTCAAGGATCATCTGGTCCAACCTTTCTTGGCAAAAGCACAGTCTAGTCAAAATGGCCCAGCGCCCTGTCCAGCTGAATCTTAAAAGCATCCAATGTTGGGGAATCCACCACTTCCCTGGGGAGATTATTCCAATGCCTGATTGTTCTCATTGAGAAAAATTTTCCTCTTCTGTCCAATCGGAATCTCCCCAGGAAGGGTGTGGGAAGGTAGTATCACCCAGAAAAAGTGAGAAGAGGTGTGACAGTCATACATCTTGACATCTTCACTCTTATTCCAAGGTACTTGCTGGTTTATTTCCTTTACACTATCAAAAATAGATGCTTGGGCTTCTTTCCTTAATACTCTGGGGATTCTATAGAGAAGAGTAATTACAGCATGACAATAACAAAACCTGTAAGGGGGAAACCAAAGGAGCAACAGGAATGGGCAGGAAGATAGGGAGAGAGACCAGCTGGGCCACTATTTCTTACTTTCTGCATCCCGTATATTGCTAGTACTTACTGAGAGCAGAACAACAGGGGGAGGATGCAGAAAAAAACGACTCACAAAACGACTGAAAATGGAGCAGAAGCAAAGAAACCTCAGAGCAGAGCAAATAATAGGTGGCAGAGCCTACTAATGGTTTCTGGGCAGCAAAATTTCCCAGGTTGATTACATCTGAGCAGCAATGTCAGATTCAGATCCTTACAAAGACCAGGGCTTCTGCAGCTTCAGTCTGAGTCTTGTCACCCCTAGCAAGGGTGCTCAGAAGAGGCTTGCCAGTTGTTTCTGCTTTCCTATGTTGGGATGCTCATTTTTAAGCAAACACGCTTAAGGCTCGCCTTCTGGAAGGGAACCAGGCTCATTCTGAGCTAGTATAGTCCCATCATTTTTTCCATCTTCATACTATTTTATCTATAAGATGTCATTTTTGGAGAAAAAATGACATAAGAAATGTGGGGAAGAGCTTATTAAGTGACACGAGTCATGTGATTCAAAGGTTTAACAGCATTGAAGTAGGCTGCACAGAATAAGGACATTTTGCAAGGTGGCATTAATGGAACCAGTGCAGCCTGCAAACTTCCCAAGGTTTTCCTGGAGACTGTGACGAACCCAAGTACCCACCTGAAAACAGAGGTCTGTGTGCAAGACCTGTGCATGAAGTATAACCAAACTCAGTCCCGCCATAGTGAGAAGACACGTAATGATGCCTCCTCAAGCTTCCAGTCATCCTCCTGAAGAACTGAACTAGAAGCATTTCGTTTGCACGCCAGACAAAACTTTACCAACCTGTAGCCCAAATCGGTATCCACGCATGTGCCACCATTGAGACACGGGTTTGTCTGGTATGAGGAGCAGGAGAGATGAGGACTCTCCCGAGCTGCACAGCCACACAGGGCACGACTCAGGACTGTCACAGACACCAGTGAAACGCTCCCGGCTGTGGCTATTGTTGGCACATGAGTCTGTTCATGCTTGCTGATGCATCCGCTGCTATGAGTGCAGTTTGCAGTCACACATTCATCAATGCCAATCTGGGTGATATTTATATCCAAGATGTTTTCCAGCTGTGGAGAACAATTAGTTGCATTCATCTGACTTTTACACAGAAAGGAAACTCACGAATGACAGCAATGAAAAGCTCAAGTCTTATTTATTTTCAAAACTGGTTTCTGTGACACTTCCTTCCAACATCTACTTCACTCTATCCAGCCAAAGGCAGTTCAGCCTGGCATCTGTTAAGGCAACAGCCTTGATATAAGTCAATTATAGCACAAGTAAGCACTTAAGAGGACAAAAATATGATCATATTCATCATAAGCTAAGTGGATAAATTTTAATCATTGATGGTTCTGATGGATTGTTTACATAGCATCTAAGCTGTATTTTTAATTTGGACTTCTGTCTTAAAAATACTGGGAAGGGTGGATGGGCATTTTGCAATGAAGAAATACCTTTTCTGGCACAGGTGAGTTAGTACTGCAGCACTGAGTCTAAACATAACTCTTATTTTAGCCTCTGTACCAACAGACACATTTCCAACAGAACAAGTCATTTAACTGTTATCAATGCTTTTGCAAGAGGGGTAGGAACTTTACTAAATTGTCAATGCATGTTTCCAACCTGGTTTTCCACTGGAGAATGGTTATTTTACCACTTTGCTCTCTTAACTCAGAATGCTGGAACTTTTGACTGGTTTGTGAGTTTCAGCTACAGAACACATCCTTTATACAGAGTTTTACAGTCTTTTCAATAGGAAAAACATGTTCACATTCCCAAACACTCATTGTGTTTGGATGACTTAATATGTATTTATAGGCTGGTTTTTAAAACATTCATTCATATTTGAAACTTTTAATGTAAGTGCTAGAGGACTGTTTGACTTCGCTGATTAAAACTATCCATTTTTCTCACACCTTACTCCCTCAGTCATTGTAAGTATGCGCATTCACTAGGCAATGGATATTATCCAAATAGACACAACAAGAAGATGCTGTGGTTTCATATGTAGTATGGATACTCACCCATGATCTGGAGACTGCTACATTGCCATTAAGTTTTTCTGCTTTATAATAAGGTGGACCATAAACTGCAAACCAAACATCAACCCCTCGGGTTTGACCTGGGCTATTTAATACACTGAAAATGTGAACGTTTTCCAGTTGGACTGATATAATTTCTGAAAGCAGCTTCTTCATCTGGTAGTATTTACTCTGTTTTTCCGGGGATTGGGATATGAATTCCTCTGGAGTGGTATCTGTAAGAGAAGTTAAAAACCTGACAAACAGATATCTTGCAACTGTTGTAGCAATAAAAGAGAGGACCACCACAGAAAAAGTATCAAGGTTGCAGAAAATGGACTCAACTGCAAATTCAGGAGTATTTTCATTTTTAGGCTCTGAAATTTTCCATGCTGGCTTCTGCTCAGGGTTTGTGTTCTGAAGCTCTTTGACTCTTACTGATTTTTTTTTTTTTTAATTTTTTAAAATCAGAAACATATTTAAGAAGATTTTAGTTTTCCACAAAGATTGAAACAATTTGGTGAATTTCAGGCAGACACTTGTTTAAATAAAGTTTTTTTTCTGAAACATAAATTACCATTTTGTTAAAAAGTTGGTGTAGAAATCTTTCGTCTATGTCTTCTGCAACAGACAAGCATTTCTTGCTGTCCTTTGTCTCCATAGATGCTCTTTCACAGGCGGTGTCAGAGGACCATGCAAACAAAGATGCATTTTCAAACCCTTACCTAGAAAACTATTAACTCTCATCCCATGTCTAAGAGCGTTAAAATTCTAAGTAACAAAGCAGTAACATAAAAGATGTAGATTTCAGTATCATGATCCTAATGTACTTCATCACATTGCGTACCTTTTATTCGTATAGAACCAGCATTACGGAGGGCATCATCTTTGATTTCCTTCACTATAACCTTTACAGTTGAGACAACATCTGGCCAGACTCCGTCAATGACTCTAACTCTGATGTTGTATGTTCCTGATGGGGTTCCTTCTTTAATAGTCAGCAAACCTGAGTTATCATTAAGGATAAAGTACCTGTAATAAGAGTTAAGCCAAGGAACAAGCTATGAGAAGTTCAGAAGCTAAGTAGTAATTATCATTACTGATGGTTTTTCTAATCAATTTTATTTTGGGAAAGCTATCAAAGTAAACAGATGTGTTGTCTCATGAAGGGACAGGGCAGAACAGAACTTTTTTCCATTGCCTTCTGTTGGCTCCTAATCACTCTTCACCAGTATATCAAGAAGGTTTCTTCCCGCTTCTGTGCCATATTAACTGCGTAGGAAGACTCAGGCCATAACTTTGGAAACAGTCCAAACTCCTAGTTTAGATACATTAATTGAGAGAGACACCTCTGTCAAAACCTCCAAATGGCACATGTACATCTCAACTCTGGTCACAATCCAGATACATCCAGTATACAAGGTCTTAAAACCAATGGTGACACGGAAACACCAACTTTCCAGGAGCTTGGATGAAGGAGGATGGACATTAGTGGGTATTTTTTCCGTAGTGGCTCACTGATACTGATTATGGGTATGACCATGAACAGAAATTTAGAATAGTCTTCTAGTCCATCAGGCAATGGGAAGTGGACTGGTTTGGCATGTAGCATTATCAACTGCAGACTCACACTCAGAAGGGCTTTTGGAGAGCTACTCACAAGCGTTCAACCAACAAAATGCTTTTGCACACTTGTTTTCAAAAAAAGGCAGTTTAAATACTTTTTATAGTTTTGTGTGTGGGCAAGATTTCCATACATTTCACCCAACTTCCATTTTTCTCTCCAAATACCTCGATGTTTTTCCTTCAAATTGGTAGATTTTGCGATCCCAGTCATCATCATCAGGGGCAGGGACCTGGCCCAGCACAGTCGTGGGGAGGATACCTAAAACAACATAGCATGTAAGTGGCACAGTCAGACCTCTCACACATACACAAACAGGTTGGCCATTCAAGTTTTACTGGTTTAAGTCTAAAACCTCTATAAAAATAGTTATGATGATTCCTGATGTGTACCAGTTGGCAAATACCACGTGGTGTCCTGCTTGTCAGATTTAATTCAACAGGTGGCTGCAATGAAAAGCAGATGAGAAGGAAAAAAGACAAGCACCTCTGAGGAAAGATGTACAAGGTATTTAGAAACAACATCAGAATTACTCATATTTCACTATTACTGGCTGCAGTATCCAACTAACTTACAGAGTGGGTTAGACAGGGATTGGGGTTTGGCAGCATAAACAACCAGAATGCTGACTGGGTTATAAAGAGGAAAAAACAATAGCAATTTGGAGGAAATGACAGAAAGATAGAGAGGATGTCCAAAATACAGTAACCAGGCTTATTTTGAGTAGATGGTGAGACTTTGGGGTGAGATGGAAAGCAGCATGCATTCTGCTGGGTTTGCATCCTCTCAGCAAAGCTCACAAATTAGTATTTTTTTGTTTTACAAAAGCTATTTCTGAAGGAAAGATCCACAGATATCTGAATTCATATATCTGCTGAGTAAAGAATCAAGGGTACACAAAGAAGAGGAAAAAATGTGGGACATCACCTTGTGAAAGGGAACAGCACAAACCCTGACAACTGAGGGACAGCATGCAAAAAGGAGAGAAAACCATACCTCTCCTGCAACTGTGGCAACATTCATTGGATATTTTGTAGGAGACAGTATACAGGATGCCCTGGTGTTTGACTGCCACATTGTATAAATGTAACATACAAAGTGATAGTAGCCTTCTGATTCTGTCTCTCTATATTTTAAATAACCAAAGATCTAAGACTTGAAGAGTCCCTCCCAGAAATTAGCAGCACAGATGAGTTTAGCCTTTAAAGAGGAAACTAAAAGGGAATTCGGGCTTAATGAAAAGATCTGGTACTTAGGCTACAAGTAGAGTTTCTCAGCAAAGAGCAACCAGACTTGGTTTCAACTTTACAATAAGCTGAGCTTGAGAATGAGCACACAGCAGGCAGAACAATGTTTCAGTACAAATAAATGGTCAACAGCATCTATACAGAAGTAGTTTCTAGTGTGCCCACAACAGACAATCTATTTATATATATATACAGCAGAGTAGAAGAGAAAGACCTGAGCCTACATGGACACAAGTACCCCAAAATCATTTTACCTGTGTGGTTTATTTTGCTGTTGAGCTTATTACGTGAGGACACTGGATCACAAGAGAACTGCTAGCTAATTGCCAAAGGAAGAAGGGAAAAGTGGCCTCTCTCGCACTGCATGCAGCCACCATTCACAGAAAATTCCCCCGTAACAGCAGTTGTCAGCTGAAGGCTTATACGAATGTCTCAGACAGTTTACACATGAGTTCAACTTAAGAGTATTCACTAAAACTAAATGCAGTCTGGATGAGAAAATAGGATTAAAGAGGAGTAAGAAGGTTCTCAGCATTCAGACTCATCACTTCTCAGCAACATTATGAATTTGTTTTTGTTTTTTTTTTCCCCTGAAACATTAATGCTGCTGGAAAACTGCATCTGAAAACAAGAGACTCAAGTTTGATAGAAACATGCATAGAATAGCAGCCAGCTATGCTCTTCCTTCAAGGCTGGCTCAATTTCTTCTACAAACCAAGTGGCCAGAGTCCTGTGCCCCACACACCTACTGCCCTCTGCTGAGGCTTAAGCAAACTTAAGTTGCATCTCTACTAAGATCTCAGCTTATGTGGAACACGACAGAGTCCTCTTGTGAATCTCACAGCTGCTCCTTTGGCCCTACTGTCACACTTGGAAGCAAGCATCAATGAGCGATTTACCATCATAGCTGTAAATGAGACACTCCATGTAGCCAGCAGAATGGGGGTGGTCATTTTGGTCCCCGATATTTACGGTCAGTGTGTTGGTGGAGCTCATTGGTGGGATCCCGCTGTCTGTGATCAGGATGGGCAGGTAGAACACCTTTTGCACCTCCCTGTCAAAGGTACAGAGCGCAGTGAGCAAGGCACTTCCATTGTGGAAGTCCTGCAAGCTGAAGTTAGTCAGACTATCGAAATCACTGAGAAGGTGAAAGGAGAAAGGTGCTCCGTTAGCAGCAGTGTCTCGGTCCTTAGCATACAGCAAACTAGAGGTCTCGTTCATTTGGACGACCTGTGGAGAAGCTGTGTTTTCCCAGACCACTGGGTTATAATGAGCCTCAAACTCTGGCCCATTGTCATTTACATCCTGCAGTGTCACTAAAACAGTGGCACTGCCAGTCAGAGGGGGCTGCCCCATATCAGTGGCAATGACAATGAGCTGGTACTGTGTCACTGTCTCATGATCCAGCAGTCCTGTAACCTTCACCCACCCATCACTAGCCACAGAGAACTGGCCACCTGGGTCAGACTTGTTCAGCAGCTGGAAAGAAAACCTTCCGTTCAGGCCAGAATCCAAGTCAACAGCAGAAACCTGAACAACTTTGGTGCCAACAGGTGCATCTTCCCCCAGCGCAGCCACTTCATAGAACTGGGGGTAGAAGACAGGAGCATGGTCATTGGAGTCCTCCACATAGATCACACAGTGAGCGATGCTGAAAAAATCCATGTCCTCTACTTTCACAGTCAAATTGAACACCCTCTCATGAGGCTTCTCAAAGTCAATCCGCTTTCGCAGCCGGATAAACCCACAGTTGTTGACTTCATCTGTCTCTATGGAGAACTTGCGGTCATTGTCCCCATCAAGGATACTGAACGTCACCATGGCATTTTCTCCCTCATCTCTGTCCACAGCAGACACCACAGCAACCTCAGTGTTAATACTTGCGTTCTCAGAGACAAATGCAGTGTAGATCCTTTGCAGGAAGACTGGAGCATGATCATTTACATCAGTCACCAAAATAGTGGCAGTGCCTGTCCCAGTGAGCCCTCCTCCATCTCTGGCCTCAACAACTACTAGGTACTTGTCTTCCTTCTCCCGATCCAGGGACCTGAGCACTGTATAGATGGTGCCACTAACTGAGTCAATTGAGAACAAGTTCAGATTAATTTCATTTTGGACATTCTGAATGATGCTGTACGTTAGTACAGCATTCATACCAGCCTTTGGGTCATCGAGGTCCATTGCTGTCATTTCCATGACAGGAGTGTCTGCTGGAGAATCCTCAGGGACGTGGCCTGTGAAACAACCATCCAGCACACAGAGGAAAAGGGGTGCATTGTCGTTCACATCCCTTACTTCTATGATCACATCTGCAAAGCCAGTCAGTCCCTCTCCGCTCTCATCCGTTGCAAGAACAAGAAAGCGCCACGTTGATCGTTTCTCACGGTCTAACCTTTTATTTGCACTGATCTCGCCTGTGTTCTCATTGATGCTGAATTCGCTACTGGCCCCCTGTCCATGCAGGGAATAGTTAATGGCATTTTGATCAGCCGCTTGGTCGGGGTCTGTTGCAGAAACCTGGAACAAGCCACAGCAGGTAAGTGTTTATGTAAAAGAAAAGGGGAAATCACTATTCTTTTATTGATGGCAGTTGATACTGTGCAGACTAAATAAATACCATGCATTTTAACAGCAAACATCTATTGGTTTGAGTCATTCAGGTCAAGTACTCCTTCAATAAACATCATGAACAGCCTAGAGAAGCAAAAAGATCACATTTAGACCGACTAATATATTCTACTTCCCAGTATATTTTGGAAAGAGGAAATAACTGCGGGAAGAACCAAGTGGAAGTATTAACAGATTTGCTGAGCAAATGTTTCTTGTGAAACTCTTTGGAGCTGGAATACAAAGGCAAACAGGGGCTGTTTCTCTCCGAGTAAACAAAAGGCTGCGAGAACAGGGTGGCCATGCATCCAAGTTGATTATCAGCACAAGCCAGAGAGAACTCACAGCTCCTGATTTGCACCCAGGGATTGTTGGGGAGACTGCAAGTTGGGCCAGCCAAGCAGTCCTCATGCCAGGGACTGCTCTAACAATAAAACAATGAAGATGATTTGACATGCCAAGGTTAGAGGGATGGGGTGCTAGCAAGGGTCTTCAGCTTGTTGCTCTGAGACATGCTGGCTACACTGCAGCACACCTGAGGTCTTACAGAGATGAGCCAGGGGCTCCTGAGGTGATAGGAGCCAAGAGGAATAGACCAGTGAAATACCCCAAAGGAATTAAGGGGTGTTCCTCTAAGAAGGTGACACAGCCAACAGCCCAGCTGAAGTGCCTCTACACCAATGCACACAGCACGGGAAACAAACAGAGGAGCTGGAAGCCACACTGCTGACAAAAATCTACAACCTAGTTGCCATTACTGAAACTTGGTGGAATGAATCCCATGACTACAGTGCAGCTATCAATGGCTACAGGTGGTTCAGAAGGGACAGGTAAGGAAGGAGGGGAAGAGGCGTTGCCCTCTACATCAAGAAATGGATAGAGTGTGAAGAGCTGTCTCTGAAGAATTCCCATGAGCAGGTTGAAAGCTTATGGGTAAGAATTAGAGACCAAGGCAACAAAAGGAACCTTGTGGTTGGTGTCTACTACAGGCCACCTGATCAAGGAGAGCCTATTGATGAAGCCTTCTTACTCCAGCTACAAGAGGCATTGTACTCGCTGGCTCTCGTCCTGCTGGGGGACTTCAACCACCCCAACATCTGCTGGAAAAGTAGCACGGCGAGCTGTATGCAATTCAGGAGACTCCTGAAGTGCATTGAGGATCATTTCTTAGCATGGGTAATAGACAGCCCTACCAGAGGGGAAGCGATACTGGACCTGATGGTCACCAACGCATGTGAACTCATCAGTGATGTCAAGACCGGAGGCAGCCTGGGCTGCAGTGATCATGCACTGGTGGAGTTCACAGTCCTGAGGGGTATGGGTCAGGCAAAGAGTAAAGTCGCGACCCTGAATTTTAGGAAAGCAAACTTCCAGAGTATAAGGATGCTGCCCAGTTGTGTAGGGATGGGTTCGGGAAGGCCAAGGTGCAGCTGAAGCTGAACTTGGCAAGGGACGCAAAGAATAATAATAAGAGCTTCTACAGGTACATCAGCCAGAAA
>VYXH01001670.1:0-30430 GCA_013397275.1 Burhinus bistriatus
CACAACTTGGGTTCAGCACAGGCCAAGCCTGTGCGAAGAGCACGGCCTTTCCTCAGGGCTGAATGGAACGGGGTGACCTGGTGGCCGTTTGGCCAGCGGTCACTACGGGCACAGGCGAGTGTGGCCAGAAGGGCTTCTGCCAAACTGGGAAAGGAGGGACGACAAAAGGCAAATCATGGGTGTTCTCTTCTTTTGACGGCGCAACCGTCGCTTCTGTTGAATCTCACTAAAATCGCGGCCGTTGTGCCTGGAGGAGCTGGGCGGGGGGTGGTGAAAGCTTCCTGCCTCCTGACAGAGAGGCAGGTCTGGCTCCGTGGCGGAGGGGGTTGAGGGCATCAGCATGCCAGCAGGGAGACACGAAATGCAATACCCACCTCTCTCCCCTCCTCCTGACTGCTGGAGGGGCCTTGTGAGGACAGCCTGAGGCCAGGCACTCAACTGTGTGGTCGTCTGGCATGTGAATGTCTCTGACGGCAGGCATGCATTTCACGCCTGACCACCACAAACGGAGCGGGACCCCAGTTTGACAAGCACGGCCCCCACTAACCACAGGCGAGAACAGGCACAACAAAAGCTGCAGGAATCACAAACACAAAACGCTCGTGCTGAACGCCATCAGGCTGGTTTCTGAAAAGGAAAGTCTGCCTGCGGGCTTGAAAGTCTGCCCACAGGCTCCAGGGAGACCTTATAGCTCCTTCCAGTACCTGAAGGGTGCCTACAGGAAAGATGGGGAGGGACTTTTTATCAGGAAGTGTAGTGATAGGACGAGGAGTAATGGTTCTAAACTGAAAGAGGGTAGATTTAGATTAGATATTGGGAAGAAATTTTTCACTCTGAGGGTTGTGAGACACTGGCACAGGTTGCCAAGAGAAGTTGTAGAGGTCTCATCCCTGGAAGCGTTCAAGGCCAGGCTGGATGGGGCTTTGAGCAACCTGGTCTAGTGGAAGGTGTCCCTGCCCATGGCAGGAGGGTTGGAACTAAATGATCTTTAAGGTCCCTTCCAACTCTAACCATCCTGTGATTCTAGGTACATGTGGTTTTTGACATGCTTGGATTTTGGTGCAAATGTCATGATGGTTTGCGATCCTAAGCGTTCAGTCAGCTTCAGATTTGCTTTATTCCAAACATTCTCCAGCTCTATAGTGTGATCCCGTGCAGGCTGTGAAAGTCTGAGCCCTTTACTTGTCCCTTAGAGGCTGTTGTGGCTTGTCTTGCAAGCTGTGGACGTGCTGATGGCAGCACAGGCTGACAAAGAATGAGCTTGTTGTCTGAGCCACACTTACAAATATTCTTTAGAAGGCATGATGGTGACAGAAAGAAGAAATAGGAGAGAATAAGCTAGACAAACTTAAAGCATGGCCAGCCAAATAAAGCAATAATCCTTTCTCGGTTGAGGTCTGCTTGTATAAAAATCATAGGCTTTCCTTTTGGGTTCACAACCAGGCTTTTACCAGCCTGCCTTGGCAAGAATGATCTCAGACCAGAAAATGGTGGTACGCATTTTCCTTTCTGTTAGCGTATACCGGAATACCCAGCTAGCCACTGGGTCTGCTTTTAGATGCCTCCTTTCATCTCTCACCCATCATTCATTTTATGGCAGAGCTGAGCCACAATAATAGCGGGCTGCTTCTACTGGGCAGCTCAAACCATCTGCTCCTTTATTTCATTTCTTTGCTGAAAACAAGCTCTTTCTGTAGGATTGGTCTCCAGCGGGTGTTGATCTCGCTCACCCAATGCAGGAATGTGGTTGGAAGATGGTGAAGGAGGTGAGGTAGCTCCACAGACTGGCAGGGCTTGCGCTGACCATCCCTCCCTTTGGCCATGCTTGTCTTCTGGTCTTAGCTGTTGGCCCATCCTAAGCAAAATATTGCCTTGGGAAGGTGAAGGTGAGGAAGGGACCATCACCATGAGCACTCCACCAGTAAGACTGTTCAATCCACTTGCTGTGAGCAAAGCCAGGATAGTCTTTTTTTTCCCTGTCTTTCAAGGCCAAGTGTAACGTTTCCCCACGTACGAAGAAAATGGATTGCAAACAGTGGTTAATTTTCCTCTGTTTCCCGAGTTTGAAAGCCATTAAGGATCAGTGGAACACAGAAAGGACAGACTTAAAGTCTCCAAAGGGAAAGGTCAGCTTCAGAATTGCCTTACCAGCCTGAGAAAGTCTTGCTGCCCTGGAAAGCTGTTCCTTTGCAGACTGGTGGAGGCTCATGTGACCCAAAAATGGGGTTTGAAGGTGATACTGCCTTCGATCCTTGGAAGAATACCAAGAGCGAAAAAACTGGGTCGATCTTCCTTGCTAACCCAATGGAAAGAACTCCTGAGGTCGAAAATGTTTGGCAGTCAGGATAGGGCCCAGTTCTCCCATTTAGGAAGAGTTATGAAGATAGGGATTTTAAATTCCATTTGGAGATATGGGTTACTGAGTTGAGCCATGACCCTTAACATGCTTAGGTGTTTTATCACATGCAACTGGCATCTGAAGTGTCAGTAGTGTTGAGTTCTGCACAGATGAATGAATGCCAGGCAGGACAAACACCTAACCTTTCTTTTTCCTGCAATTGTCAGAGTACTTTGTGTTGGAGGCACTATTGTATTGCTGCTGAGCCAAGATCTCTGTAAGCACGTGGATAAGGTGCACCAAGTGTGCTGAAAATGACTCTCCTAATGCCATTTCTGATGACACAAGTGAAACGACCACTGCAAAAGCCCTGAATGTTGGTGGGAATTCTTCCTCCTTGTTGAATGGTGTTGAAGAATCCTGTCTCAGCAGCAGACAGACACGTTTTGGGGCTCTGGTGCCAGATGGCATCTATGGAGGTAGTCTTGGAAAGACGGATGCTTTCATATACAAATACAGGAAGATCTCTATGGTTGGGAATCGGTAGCTTCCTTGCACTGTGCTGAAGTGAACTCTAATCCTGATACACTTGAAAAGCAGCACAGCAGTGATCTGGTGGAGCCCTGCTGATCCGAACCAACGCCGTGCCATTTGATAGCTCACCTCACTTTCCTTGGATGTCCTAAGGCGTTGCTTTTCTCTCTTTGCTTTTTAGGAGAGGTGGAAGATGCCTACTAGTGTTTCAAATGTTTTTACTGTAAAATATTGTAATGAGACAGGAGTCTTCAAATACTTGTTTAGGCAAAGCCTCTCAGTATTGGGAGGACCGTAGCAGCCTGCAAGTAAAAATGAGGGTGAAAATTGCTGATGGCTGGGCCCCAGTGGGATCCTGCCTCCTCAGCCCCCTCCTCTGCAAACTAGTGTCTCATTGCTGTGTTTTTCTTGTGAAAGGGAGAGCATGAGCCATGGGAAAAGACGCCATTCATCCTGGTAGATCATCTTCAGCAGGTTGAAGGGGACATTACACAAGCATACCAGCTGGGAAACACGGTACTTGATAGCAGTCCATCTCTGAGCAATGCCTGCCAGAGAGGAAGAAGAGGCGTTCCCATACCAGGTAACCAAAACCAGCACCGGTCTCCTCTCCCAGTCCTAGGAATTACTCCCTTTCCCATAGCTAGTTGTTGTCACCTGCCTTCCTCCTACTCATCCCTTTTACTATCTGCTTGGCTCCTGCTCGCCCTTTTTCCTCTGGGTAATCAGCTCTGCCCAGCATCTTCCAGTACCAGCACCCATGTCCTGGATCCTCTGGAGACCACTGATGGCCAGCAGCACTCATAAAACATTATCTATTACATGGGAGCCTGACTTCTTACCTCCCCCTTGCCCCTTCCAAAAGGATACTGCTTCTCTCTGAAAGACACAGATGAGTATTTCCACACAGAGATGTAGAAACACGGGGAAATGCTGACTACTGGGCTGCTGAGCAAAGGCAATCAGTGTTTTTCCTCTCATACTATACCCGTGCCTCTCCTGTAAAGAAAAAACCTTCCCAGAAAAGGCCTATGCTGCAGCAGGAAAAACAATGCTCTGACTAATGCAAAATCACAGGCAGGAACCCTGTCTGCTGGGAACTGGCTATCACTAACTTCTCCCAAACAGCCCATGCTGGCCAGTGGCAGCGCTGGCTGAGCCATGGAACTTGCAGGGGAGAGGGAAGGAGAAGGGAGACAGGCTGGACCTCACACAGGCTTTATTTTTCATAAGAGGAGAGGTGGGGGGAGGAGGAGGGGCAGGGGGGACAAGGAAAGAGCGGTGCAGGGGTCTGGCTGGAAACCAGTTGCCACATGCTGCACCACCAATCGGTATCCCCAAAGGGCCACCATCTGGCTGACACCATGGAGATGTGCCCTACCTTGCCCCTGCAGCCAGCGCTGCCCTGGGGCACCGTTTCCCTAAAAAAGGCATTTTTGCCTTCTGCGTTCTTTGCAGAGCAAATGCCAGCTCTCGGCATGACACCATGGAGGTGGCTGCTATAGAAGGCAGTCTCGGGCCATGGAGCCACTTACAGATAAACTAGGCACACAGCGCAAAGGGTCTCATCCTGCGTGGGTTCCCCTCCTTAAGCAGGGTGCTGGGTGCTCGGGAGGGTGGAGCGGGGCTTGCTCAGCTGAACGGGGAGCAACTGGCAAAAGGCATCCCAGAACAGACAGGAGGTGACGTGGGAAGGGACCGCAAGGAAGTGGTACCCAAGAGATGCTGGCTGCAGTCAGGAGGGGCCGGGGGATGGACAGCTGTTCTGGGGAGGTGTTAAGGAGGAAGACAGCGTGGAAGAAGCCAAGTCTTCAAACTGTCGACATCATGCTGGAAAGATTTATTTCCTTTTTTCTGTGAAGCACAATGTAAAAGGCTCATGTTTGAGGAAAGGGGAAATATGTCCAGGCTCCACTGCTGCTTTTTTACACTCTTAGAGTCATCCCTGAAAGTTTGAGGCTTAGCTCTTCTCCCTGAACATCAGGAGTGACTACAACAGGAGTATACCAGTATGGGACTTGTGTACATGGGCCTCCCACGTCTGGAGCCAGCTGGGCCCCCTAAATTTAAACTTTCCTTCATACACTTTTTTTGGGGCACAGCTTACGACCACAACCAACCTGCCCTGGGACTGACACAAACTGTAGCTCTTCCCCTGACCAAGGCAGCGTTCCAGAAAACTCTTGCCTGCCTCCATGTCTGATCCCACTGGGCTCAAGCAGGTGGACTACAGCCCCTGTAAGGACACCCTCCCTCTCGCAGCAGCTCCAGCCCATAAGCAAAAGGGACAGGTTGGCCCTAAGCCCCAGCTTCCCTCCACAGCACTGGTAGATGCAGTGCCTCACCCTTTTGTCTGGCACGGAGAGATGCCGGAGGGGTGGGAAGAGGTCTCCAACTGTGGCAAATTGCATTGGTGTCACCCAGCTGGAGCCAGGGGGAGCCTGCCAACACATGCCGGCCTAGGAGCCAGCGCTCCCGCTTCAAGCAGTGGCTAGGATTTAGGACTGTAGAGCATGAAGTGGCATTTCAGATCTAAGCAGCAGCAGCAGGATGGATGAGTTGTGAGCGCTGCTGGAAATAACAAGGCATCCAGCCTCAGCAAGGTATTTTCTGTGGCTGTGGGGTGCCACTGACTACAGCTGGGGCTCCTGATCGCTGGAGGCACAGCAGTCGAATATCACAGCGAATCCCCCTCCAGCACCAGAAGAACTCTTCAAGCAAGAGCATTGGCTGAACTGTCACAAAAATGTTTAACGCCCAAATGCGGTTGGACTGAATTTGTTTGATCTTTCTGAGCGGTGCTGAAGAGGAGCCCAGCCTGCCTCCCTGCAGCACGTGGCTCGACTCTCCTACCATAGCCGCATCTAAGGAATAGGAGGAAAAAGAGAAAGCAGGAGAAGTCACCCCAAAGCTTGGGGAAGCAAATGATGACCGATACCCATTTGATCCGTCCTGCTTCTGAAGGCAGCAGAGGGCACATCTCTCAGCTTCATCCATCTCTCTTACCAAGGAGAAGTGACACAGACACTTCCAGGGAAACTCCTGGGTGTTTTTACAAGAACAGTGGAAGCGCAGGCAGCTGCTGGGGATAGAAAGCAGGATTTAAAGGGAAAAATAACCCTGCTTTCTTCATTCATAACCATTTCTACCCAAGCAGAACGTGGCAAACGCATAACATGGGAACGACTATAACCCATTTCCCCTCTAATAAGTTAAAAATGAAGACTGAGAGGCAAGAGGAGGCAGGTGACGAGGTTATCGGTGCTCCCCAGCAGGATGTCCGTTAGCCTTTCCGGACAGAGCTCTACTCCCTAGCATTTCCTTCCGTAACTCATTCAGAGCTGCTGCTACTCCCGAACTTGTCACAGAGCCCAGTCCCCTCAGATCGGCTCTCGGAACATCTGTGGCAGCTAATCTACGCTTGCTGCCTGTCCCAGCTCTTCCGCAGCAGAAAGCAGCACAGCGCGCCCCAAAGACCCCCGTCACGTGCCAGGAAAAATCACAGCAGCCTGAATCTGATTCTGGCACGTTTGAGACCATTTTACTCGTGAGATCAAAAATTCATAAAAATGAAGCCAAGGACAGGGATGCAGGGCCCAGGGGGACTGGAGGGACAAATGCACTGACGGACACTATGCAATTTCACAGCCATTGCTGCTACCCGTGCCAGAGCTCAAGCCCCTCAGCTCCTTCTCCGCTCTGATGATCACACATTGAAGTGGAGCCATGCCCAGCTCCCCGTCTCCACACACCTTCTCAGCAGAGAGAAGGGTCCCCCATGCCAACATTCTTGGCAAGGCAGGCAGGGGCAGCGAGCAGACGGTGCATCTCTGTGCCCAAATTCCCTCGTCATCCCAGTCTTTTTATTTCACCCATCAGTCACTGGCAGCAGGAGCGTGGTGCGAAAAGCCATGCCTGCTTCACTGGCACAGAGCCCAAGAGGTGCCCTAGGACCCACACACTGCGGAGCCAGGCTCCAGGGGTTGCACATCTGGGGAGAAAGGTTCCCACAGCCATCTGGCACTTGTTCCCTACACAGGGAGGATGGGGAGCACGGCTGGGGATGGAGGCAGGCACCCACGTGCCTCCTCCCTACTGGAAACCTGCGTGCAGAAGCAGGACTGGCAGTGCTGGTGTAAGAGGAGAGGGAGCGTATGCTTCATCCTGTGGGAACATGCACAACGCTCCAGAAAGTCACCAAATAAGGGGAAGCAGTCCCGCGGATGAGGGGAAGACGTTACCCAGCCAGGGTGCATTGGATGGGTGTGCACAGATGCTGCGCCAGCGGTGCAGGGCCCTGGCAGATGCAGAACACGGTGCAGATGTGGGGACGTCCGTAACGCGCGGTTCCCGTGCCCCGCTGGGGAAGGACAGACACCCCACAGCAGCCGGTAAGGGCACCGGGATCTCCCACAGGAGCTGGTACCGGAGGCTGTGGGGCAACTGGGCAATGCTGGGATGCCAGCGGGTTCCCAGTTTTGTGCAGTGGGGCAGGGAGCGCGGCGAGCTGTGGGGAAAGTCCCCTGTCCCAAGGGCCAGACCAAGGGCTGGGCACCAGGGGAGAGGGGAGGTGGTCCCCGGTGCACGGGGGCAGCACGGGGTCGTTCCTGGGGCCCCGGCTGCTGCAGGGATCCCCAGCCGCACGCAGGGGCTGCCGAATTTTGGCGGTCCTCGGCTTCACACGTGGGCTCCGCGGACGGATCGCGGTTCCTGTGCCGAGGGGCTGCCTCTGAGGGGTGCTGTCGAGGCGGCAGCCGGTACCCCGGCACCAGCAGACCCGCCACACCGCGGCGTGCCCGGCGCACACCGGCCCGGAGCGGGGTCAGGCAGGGGCGGGCGGTGCAGGGGAGCGGGCGCATGCGCAGAAAAGACCACCGCCCCCCCGCCCGGTGCCNGGCAGCGAGATCCCCCCCGTCCCAGCCCCGATGGGAGCCCGGCCTGGCCCGGCCGCTCCCGGCTCCCCTCCGGAGGGGCCTTGTCTGCCGCGCCTCTCCCTGCCGCCGGCCTGGCCGCGTCTCTGGGCCCCGCTGGCAGCGCCGGGCCGCCGCGCTCTCCCGGCTTCCTGCAGCCGCGGAGCCGCCCCAGGAGCCGGTTCTCGGCGCTGCTGGGTGCCGGGCCCGGGCGTGTGTTTTACGGGTGGAGTTTGGGGGTCGGCTCCCCTCCAGAGCGAGCCGGGAGCTGTCGGGCTGCGGGCTTGTTTGCTCGTTTCCAGCCCAAATGTCACTTTAAAGCGTGTGTCTGAAGGCGAGCGGGGCTGTTCATCCCGACTGCTGCTGGTCCCGTCGCTGCCTTGGGTGGAGATGCCGGTGTTTTGTTCTCGTCTCTCTGTAAAATGTGAGGCCGACCAGTCGGAGGGCAAACCGGGCTGTCAGGAAAGGTGTCGTTAGCATCAGAGTCTTTCATGATTCTCTCATAACTTCAGGAACGTAGGAAAAGCAAAGCTAAAGCAACAGCAGCCGAACGTAAGTTTGACTTTTGGGGCTTTATGGCGTACATTGACACTTTGCTCTGCTCTGCGGCGTTATGTTGTTGTTTGTGTATGCAGTTGAACTCTTATCTGACGGCGTGTGGCAGCCTGTCAGGTAGGATGACAGTGGTTGTGAGCCTTGGTGGCGGAGCAGAGGGGAGAACTGAAGTTCTCTGCAGCCTGTTGGAAGCACCACTTTTAACCGTGTACTTTCCAAGTGTCGTCTGGTCTGTTTTTGTCGTCACAGGGTGGGCGTGTGTGTTTAAGAAAATTTGTTTTGGTAGGCAGGACTGGAGGGAAACATATAGAGCCATTCAGCAATTTGAGGTGCACAAAACTGGTGCTGATACTGCCTTTGACTCTAAGTGAATGCGCCTAGAATGAAGTCTTGTTTGGGCTGGGGTGGTTTTGGTTTAATCTCAGCTTGCTTAAATGTTATGAAAGTTTCAGGATGTAAATCCTCTTGTGACTGCGCTCTTAGTGTGCTAACTCCCTGCGTTATTAATTGTTCAATTGAAAGGGGGATTTTATGTTGTTTTCCCCACCTTGCTGGCTTTCTTTTAGTATTTGTGTACTATGCTGATGTTTGGGTTATCCAAGTCTACTTGCCTTATGCTCTGTTTTTTTGTTTTTTTCTGCAAACTGTTACCTTGATGTGCTCAGCTCTATTTCTGTTGCAGTTTTTAACTGGCATATTGACTCTGATATCTTATCAATAGATTTTTTTTTTTCAGTGCTCTGTACCTGATTTTGATGGATGCGAATTAGCCAAGTCATCCATGTCTACGGTTTCATTTTAAGGGTGTTACCTCCAACTGTAGAGTGAATATATACATTTGCAATACCAGTATGCCTCTGAAACCTGTGAAGTTTCAGTGGGTTTGTCAAGGTTTTCTTGATGATTATCATGCTTACGTTGCGGTAGGCTTCAGTTCAGTGCTCTGTGAGCGGCCAGTGTTTGGCATGGCTTGTGACTTTTTTTTGTTTGTGCCAACTCAAACAAAACTCCTCCATCAGAGTGGATTTGTTTATGTTTACAATCTGCCTGTGATAGCTGAGATAGAAGGTGATATATCAGGACCAGGATACACTAGGCTGGTGTTATTTATTTCTTCTAGATGAGAGACTGGTAAGTTTCTGATTAGGTTGTGGACAGTGTAGGGAAAATGCGGTGTGCTTTTCTCCTGGATGGATTATTGCCTGTTTCATTTTGAGGCAAGGCCTTGCCCAAGGTGCCTTCAAAGTGGAGCATGGAAGTAGCCTAAAAATAATAATGAAAGCTGGTTACTTTTAATGTGACAAAGTGGAAGTAATCCAGTCCTATGTGTCATCCACACGTGAGCTTACTAGGGCTTTATCTTAAATTTGTGAGGGGTTTCATAAAGCCACTTTCATTTGATTCATTCTGTCATCTGTAGTTGAACTTTGTGGTTGATGAAATAATTGCATGAAGTTGAGATTAGCCATGTGACGATGGTGCTCATCAGTGGTGGGATTTCAGCAGAGTGGATCCAAGCACTGGGTGTACTGTGGCACCTTCAAGCTATTCTTTGTAAATTGTGGGGCTTCCCCCCTTAGCAGGGAGAGCGAAGTAGGGAGGTATTTCTGCTGTTAGTAGGTAGGGATTATTGCCTTAACAAGATGACAATCTTGTTATGTTGACATTCTTGCTAAATGCTGACCTTTCTGTAACCTGCTTTCCTGGCAAAGTGTTGGGGAGCTGAAAGCAGAGCAGCAGGCTGGCATCTACTTCCTTGCTCCATTTTAGTTGAACTGAACCACAACAGGGCATGCGTTAAATGACTTGTTTAAAAAAAAAATGTTATATTAAAATTTAAAAAAAAAAAAAAGAGGCAAAATCTCTACTCTGGAGATCTTAGAATTTGAAGTAAGAGCCCATGGTGTGGACTGAACTACGGAGACTTGAAGGGAATGAGTATATGGGTCAGATTGATACAATCCTGCTGCTACCAGTCCTGCTGTTTAGCTGGTACCTGGGAATGGGCCAGTGCATTACAAGCATGGATTTCTGGCTTGAACCAATGTTTTATAATTATCTGCCCTCCCACCCAAGTTCAGCTTTCAAAGAGGCCTTGGAGAAGACGATAACGAATTCGTCACAAGAAAGGTAATGGGTAACTTGTTCCTGCCATTAGTTCTCTATCAAATATGCACAGTCAACAATAATGTGTCGCCTGTAACTAGCACCAGTGTGAGTGTGTTGCAGGAGATGAGGCTTCATCTGATTGCTTAGTTCTTAATGTATCCCAAGGACATAAACACTGGATGTAACACTGTTTTTGGTGAGGGCCTGAAAGGGAGATGTGGATTGGGTTTTTGCATTTTTTTTCAGTGAAGCTATGTTGCCATGTTTGATGTTAAAATGTTAATCGTACAAAGTTCTCATTAGAAGTTCAAGTAAAACACAGGACTTAAAATCTGTTCCCTTGTCCAGAGATGTCTCCTCTCAAGAGGGCTAAAGTTAATGGCAAAATCCAGTTACTACTTTGTCAAATGGTTGATGTATCTGTAACAAAACACAGACTATCTGCTAGTAGTGGGGTTTTGGAGTTGAGTATTCTGGAGTCTTGCGTATCACACTTTCATTTGTATGGTTTTGTTTTCTATGTCTCAGTAAACTTACTTGTCAAGTAATTTAGCTTCATCTAAAGTCTAGTTTAGAGACTGGTGGCAAAGTTGATTTCTTAATTGCAGTTATGTGTCAGGAAAATTCTTGAATTTCACCTTCTGTTTCTGTCAAATAGTCTCATCCAAAATGACACCTGCTAGAAAGGGTGAAAATTAGTTACACTGTTGTACAAGTAATTTCTGTCTTTTGTGTTTATTTCGCTGTTATGAAGAATTTAACTGTGTAGGGTGGTCAGCAAAGTGTAAAAGAAGAGTTACGCTTTTTTGGTTGTGAAAAAGACTGTCCCCCTCAGTTTCAGGAAATATTCCTAGAGTTAAATGAGGTTGTTGCTTGATTTTGTTTGCTCTGTGTTTACTCTATCTCTCCTTTGGAAAGACTTTTCTGTCCCTTGGTATGAAATTGCCATTCTAATCATCCCTAGTCCCATGTCTGCTGTAATTTATGCCATTCTTTTAGGGTTTGGTTTACAAGTGCTGCACACGGTATTCTGACAGAGACCATATTACTAATAACGCTATAATTTTCCTGTTTGCCCCCATCCTAATACCTATAGTTTTGGTAGTAACTGCACATAGATTTGAAGTATATTCTGAGGCAGCTGTAGGTCCATTTCTTTTGTTCATACAATTAATTTATATCACAGCATATCTTGGGGGGGGGGTTGGTTTAATAAAGGTTGGAACTTCATTTACCGTCTCACAGGTGTAAGTGGACCCTTCCAAAGATTTTCGTCATCTTAGAAAATAAAAAGCCCTTCTTTTACTTTCCCCTTTACTGAAATTCAAATAGTTGTGATAATTAGTGAGATTATTGTTCCTGGGAAGGTATCTGTTATACCATGACTGATTGAAGTTGTTTTTGTCATTTATGGCTTTAGCCAGTTAACAAATAAAGTGACAGAACTCAGTAGGGTGTGCTTTGCTTGAGGTCAAGCTTTTTCTTTCCTAAAAATGAGATTTTTCTGCTCCCCAACCCTTTGGCCTGGGCGTTGGTTTTGGTGAGGGAAGTTGTGTATCCACCAGCTCAACTGCGTCGCACTGAAACTCTCTGATTCTGTGGGTGTCTCTGGGGAACACTTGGTGACTGTTACTGCTTTCTGCTGTCAACTGTGTTTCGGGGTCTGTGGTTTCTGGTAGCAATCCTGTGTGTTACTGGAAGAGAATGTGTCCAGAAAAGATGAACCTGAATCTTGATGAACTCCTGCTTTGCAGAGTCCTGTGCACAAATCTCTTCTCTCCACTTCTGTGCCCTTGCTCTTTCCTGGGGAGATCCAGTTAGGCATCAGTTCTTCTACAGCTTCACTGCTTCTGAAATATTGAAACTGTGCCTTTTGGTTGTCTGCTTTTTGATAGGCGTTTTGGTCTTCCTTTCTTCTTGATTGACCTTACAGCTGTTGAAGCTGCTTTTGACTTGGCTGGGAATAAATGTCTTATGTTTTGAATGCTCTCTGTTTCATCTTTGATTGTCTTTTGAAGCTTGTCAGGCAGACAGAGAGGGATGGATGTTTTGCCATCCTGTTTCTCCTATGCTGAGTAAGTACTACAGGGCTTAGTTTCTGTGACTGTAGTTTCCTTAACCAAGAATCCATGCCTTGTGTAGAGGTGTGTGTTTGCCTTCATTTCAGATTTTTTTTGTTTAACATCACCTTTATCAAAGCATTGCTTTCTAAAATTGTAGCTCTGTTGCATTTTGGTATCGTGCCTCCTACCAGAATGTGGAACCTAATTATTTTTAGCATATTTCTTAGTAGTTCGATGCCTGTGACTTTGTAGGATGGGCTGAACTGATGTAACAGCCCACTGTTGCCCGAGAGGAGCGATTCCCTATCCTGCTCCGGGCTGTCTTGCCGCTTACCTGGCATTAGCTCTGGTGCTCGGCATGATGCCTGGGCCAGCACGGTTAGCTAACCCGGCAGAAAACTGACCAAAAAAAGGGAGGCAGGTGGGTTTCTGCTGGCTTGGAGAGTTCAGTCAGCTCCTGGGGTAGTCATGCGGGATTGAGAGAGACTGGAGGGGAGGAGTGTAGGGCTGGAAGTAAGAGGGTTGGGAAGCCGTTTGGGTGCGTTTTCCTGAAGAGCGGAACTAATCCAGGTCAGGAAGCCTGTCTGTACCCTGGGACCCGTTATCCCGTGAAGTAACAACTTGTTTAGAGATCACTCGCCTGCATTTTGTTCAACAATTCATGAAGTCGTCAAAAACAGAAGCACCCTGTTGTTACTGTCTGAGACTTTGCTTTTTGGCCTAGTTTTTCTTGCAGCATTGTATGCTTTATATTACCAGCTTCCATTTGAAGGACAAATATAATCTTGGCAAGAGATTTACCTCCTTGGATTTTATGTCTATGGTTCAGCTGCGCAGATCTCTCCTTCTTATGAATCTACTGTTGTGGCATATATTAGTGGCAGTGCTAAATACTAGCCTTCCTCCTCCGTTTCTTCTTCCCCCTCCTTTTCTTTTCAGACTCACACTATGCACATCTCTTGCTTGGCTGGTGTTTCCCAGATAAAGCCCATCTGAGTGCTGCCCCACTCCATTGCTCTTTCCTTCTCTGTTTCAGAGTAATAAGGTCCTTTCAGTTGTGAGCCATTTTGGTTAATGAATTTTTGTACAATGGAATAAAAACAAAACCTGGATTTTTCTAGCTTTTCTTTTTAGTTGGTGGCGGTTTTTTATATAACATTTTGATCTAATATCCTACTGTTGTCACAGAGACAGTAGCAATTATTTCCTGTTTAATTAGGTAGTGCCTATCCAGCTTGACTTAGCGGTTGGTGGATTTTTTTAAACTCCTCCCCAGATATGACAACGTAGATCTCTGCAAGAGTTCTTTAGTCGCTGGTAGAATGAGGATCCTTATATGGTCTTCCAGAGCAGACGTTGTATAAATGCTGTACACATTTAGTAAAGTGACTGCGTGTAGTTGCAGGCATTGTAGGCTGATCTTTACTTCTGGAAAACCTGTGTAATGCATTCCCATTGATATAGTGAAATCTCCATGTGAAGGAATTAGTTGCAGGCTCTTGCTCATGGAAACAGGGATGGGAGGAAGAGCTCTTGGCTATTGTTGGTAACCTCATCATCAGAAAGACTGGGAGTTAGAGCGCTTACGGGGCAAGCGGAAACAAAAAATGAACGTGTGTTTTCTTACATGAGCTTCTTTGAAATTTTTGGTTGCGTTTGCCAACTCAAAAATACTTCTGTGAAATTGTTCTTCAGCCACCTACTCCTTATTGATGCTTCAATCTCAAAACCCATAAGTAATTGGCAACTTTAGTGTGATTATGCTACATGAAAGTATAAGGCAGTGTCCTCAACATACTGAGGTATTGTACAGTAGGTACACGAGCACCCTTAAAGTAAGAGTCAGAGCCAGCTCCAACATGTGTTGAAAGCATACGGTACTTCAGTCTTTCTCAGTCTCTCATTCATGTGAGCTCAGGCAAGGAATTATTACACAATGGATGATTTCAAAGGTATTTGATGAGACCTAGTAAAACCTGTCTGGGTACCTAATCCTCATCCTTATCCTTTGCAAGGAACCCTTGCATCACTACAATCAGAATGATCTTTTTTTTTTTTTTTTATATGTATGTATACATACTCAGATTGACAAAGGCAGTTCATATTCTTACTTGTGACAACACCTTCAACGCTAATAACCCAAGTGGAATAGGATGCAAAGTGATAACTTATTCAGATTGTCGACTTCATGTTTTCTTAAGTAACCATTCATGCCTTTAGGCAGCTGGTAGCCTGCTGTTCCGGAAGGCATTGGTGACCTGCATTAAATCAGATTTTGTTCCTCCTTTCTGGCTTTCATGAGTCCAGGCAGATACTGGTCCAGAGAATGCCCAGCTGGCCAAAGAGTCCTACTGCTGCTGGTGTTGAAGAAAGGAAGCAATGCCTAAGCAGAAGCTGAAAAGACACGTTTGTTCTTTCCTGCCCGCCATTTTCAACAGTTCTTCAGTGTCCTGTTCTCAAAAGAAAGGAATAAAAATCCCGGCTCATGCTTCAGTGGTGCCACTTTCTCATGTGTTGCCTTCATCCTCTGGTACAGATAAAAGGAATTCCTATTTTTGCTGTTTTTAATGTTTTTGCATCTTTGTTCCACCGTACAGTGATGAGTGGAGACGCTGCTGCCATCAGTGGGATGGGCAAATAATAACTTACAGGGAAGGCTGCCAGAGAAAATGTAACTGTTCTTTCTACAGGCTATCAAGTTTGGACTACTCCTTGACTTTTATAGGATTCCCGCTGGTCTCAGGATCTATCCATAACTGTCGGCCTGGAAATTATTTGCAAATGCCGGTACTCCCAGCATTGCAGAAGAGCATTGCCACACCAAGGAACAGTGGGAGATGTGAGACTGGCTGTGCTAGCAATGACCTGGGGTGGATCTCTAAACCCAGAAATACACACTGCATTTATTTCCAGACTTTATCGCTGGCTATTTTTTATAGTCTTGTGGGCTTTTTTTTTCCCTCCACTTGTGGTTCCACAACTAGCTCTCAAGCTGCCATGTTAAGAATCAATACCTTACAGTATTTGGTAAATCTCATGACCAATCAATAAAAGGTGTGAGCCCTTGAGCTCTTAAAGTGGCTTGAATGAGACCATGAGCCACTGTACAGGTGGGCACCTATCTGCTTCTTTAAGTTCTGTAATTCTGGCCTTGTTTGATTTGAAAGTGGATGGGGGAAGAGGCAAAAGCAGGACTGGTCTCACCTTCTGTGCCCTGTGCGCGGCATTCAGTGCAGGGGTGGTCCAGCGCAGTGCAGCTGCGGGTCCCAAAACTCTCCCGGGGACAGGAGAGGCTGTAGCTGAGCATCCTTCAGGAGCTGCTGCTTCAGCGCTGGGGTGCAGCTTTGCTGCCCTCTCCCCATAGCTGGGTGCAGGGGCATGGAAGTGTCCTGAAGGCACTGGGTAAATGGCTACTTGCTTTTCAGTTAGTAGTCAAATGCAACAGTTCTAGAAGAGAAATCATTGTTATCATAACTTATGTTGCTTCTTAATGGCTTTAAAAAAATTTGTGTTCCTTGGTTGCTCAGTAGAATGAAGGCTTTAGCATGAGAGAGCCCCGCATAAAATGCAATTAAGCTGCCGAGTAATTGCTGCTGAAGTTGGCAGCAGAGCTGCTGTGTATACGAGGGGAATGCTTTCAAACTCCTTTATTGCTGGCTTGTTTTCTTCGTGCCCCTGCGAAAAGGGGAGGATGCTGTTGCTGGCAGAGAGTAAGCTAGACCAAGGAGCATGTAGTGAAATGAGCAGAAAGTGTTGCATCGCTCTCGTGGGAGTCTTGGAAGCAGTCAGATACGCTGCAGGGTACAGCCCTCGGTGCTCCCTGGGCCCTGCTTGTCTGCTGTGAGATCTGTGTGTGTTATAGCTGCTTTGCATGTTTTGCAGTCAGTATCTCAGTGGTCGGTTTGTTTATGGATTTTGATATGGAAGTACAGCATGATCGAGGACTTGCTTAAGTTAGGACTGTTGTGTGGCAGTGCAGGTTTTCCTGAGCATACTTAAAGCTTCAGACCTTGGTACAATTTTTATTTTTTTTTTTAATCTAGCTTGCTTTGTTGTTAGAAAATAGATCCAGGATGGGTTTTGTTGGAGGAGTACTTACGACAAACTTGTACTGGAGAAGAGCATGCTAGCTACAGAATTCTTACTGTTTGGTTCACTGTCATTAAGCACAGACATGGATTATTTTAAATAAGTCTTTTGGATATAACACATTTCAATAATGTTGCTTATCTAATGAAAATATATGCTGTAAGTGCAATAAAAAAATAAAGGCAGGGTGTATTTGGGAAAAAAAATAAATTTCTAACCTTGTATGAAATGTAAATATACAAGATGTTTTAATTTATTGACTCCTCCTGAGGTTGTTCATGCTTAAAAAAAAAAAAAAATTCCTGACAAGTGGTTTCACTGTTTCAGACCCTTGTGTATCTCGGTTGCTCTTTGACTCTGTCAGAGAATGTTGAGTTGAGAATGCAGAGCTGGTTGCTGTGTTCTGCTCTCTGAATTTTCTTTTTTTTCCCTCTTTTGTAGGCTCGAAATGTCAACACGGGTGAGCTAGCAGCAATTAAAGTAATAAAACTAGAACCAGGTAAGTGTTTCTTAACTGAAATAGGCCATGGAGATGAAATACTTTCATGCTTAAGATACAATTGTACAAAATAAGTTGAGTCCAGTTATTGAGAGAAGGGATAATTGTTACCTTTCGGCATAGGACAAAATGCACTGTTCTAAAAAGTAACAAGCATGACAAGCAAGGTGTAAGGGGATGAAAAGTAACTGGAGAACAGTTAAAGGAAAGCTGATTAGAATTTCAGTGAGAGTTGTGGTCTTTTGTGTCAAGTACTACGTTTTCAACCCATGTGATACACAAAACTGTATAGTACAAAAGAAAGGAGGAAGACGGCAGCAAGGCAGCACACAACTCACCTGGAGAGAGCGTAGAGGGAGGAAAAATAAAGAAGGAAGGGCATAATAAAAGGTAAGGGTTAGTACCCAGGAATTGAGTGTATTTCCTGAAATTCTCTTGGGGACTGATTAGAACTTCATTGTATGCTAGATTTATGCTTGAACTGTGCTTATGTTGTGATCAGTTATCAGGCTGTAAATGCCCTGTCTACGTTAGTGTTTTATCTGGACATGTTACGCACAGTCCATAAATTTATGCACTTCCTGAGTTTACTGAAAAGTTGCAGCAGCAGTGTACTGTTGAATGTTTTTTTGCTCAGGAAGATAATCTAATGTATGTTGGACATGTGGCCAAAAATAGCAAACTTTTGTCATGTCTTTAGGAACCTGGGCTATTGGCAGGGCATATGCAGATGGACACAGCGGGGTCTTAGGAAAAATAAAGACTTTAGAAAGAGCTATGGCCAATATCATAAGAGGTATCAGATAGCAAATGTGTCTATCTGGCCCAGAGTGAAACTTCTTAAGAATATAGTTACTTATTGCTAAGCCCTTGCTAGTAAATATTGATTTACAGCTGCTTTATATGTCTGTGAAACTGGCAGATAATTAGTTTTAATTACTCAAAATGTTTATTTTACAAACATGTACGGAAAGTTTAGATGGGATGTGAGTATGAACCAGGCCAATGAAAATATTCATTCCTCTGCTTTTCAGGAGAAGATTTTGCTGTTGTGCAGCAGGAAATCATAATGATGAAAGACTGTAAACATCCAAACATTGTTGCCTATTTCGGCAGCTATCTCAGGTACGGTTTGTTTCTTTTACTCACTTAAAAATGCCTCTCTATCTCCTTATAAAGGACAGGTCTATAAGGTGACTTAGGCAAAACATAATTTACCGAATAAGTATTACCCACTTGTATATTATTTTTTTTTTATTTACCTTAAAATTTGTTCTGTTTACTACAGTGTCTCTCTATAAATAAAGTTTCTCTTAGCAAAATCTTTCAATGACCATGTAGTCATGTTTCCTTGGAGGAGCTGTTTGAAAGCTTTGAATTTAATACATAAATGGAAAATTAAGCAGAAGTATGACAAGTATGAAGAAAGAATCTGTGTATATAGTATCTTTTAAATCTGTTTCAGTAAAATGTCTCTTAAATTTGCAAAACTTTCGGAAGTACAAATATTGCGTAATACAGATAGAGTTCTCAGAAATGTTCTGGCTTAACTGGTGTTGGCACGTAAAATTGTCTGGTAACTCGAAATTGAATGTTATGGGGAAATAAGGAGGTAAAAAATTGTTGTTTTTTTCCTTGCTTAAGAGTAGTAGTGTTATGTTAAGCTTTAAGGACAATTTCATACTGAAGTACCTAAGAGCCTAAGAGTGTAAACTGTGCAGCCTTTAAAAAGCCCACTGGTGATTTGTGTTTTGGATTTGTTTTGAAATCTAAAAATGATTGGTATTTTAGCTCTTTTTATCTTTGCTTTTCCCTCTTGAGCTGAAGAGTTGTTTAGGACACTTAATGTAGTATAAGTAAATTGTTCTGTCTCATTATTCTTTTGTGTAATTCTTCTTGTAAGGTATTATGCTTACTTGTTACAGTAAACTCATACTCCATACAAAGTCTCAGTATTGAGAAAACTGATGGCTAGTTTCTAACAACATTTGCTATTATAGTGCTTTTTAATACATTCTGACAAATGTTTTATGCTAAAAATAGCATTGGTTGATATTCGAGGGCTAGACCTTTTAATGCTGGATTTTGTGAAGCTAATATTGTCATAATTTTAGGCATATCATGCCCTGTAATAAAAAGCTGTTAAAAGGCTCTGAAAAGTCGTGGTGCTCTTTATGGCAGAGGCTTCTCGTTCCTCTCAGCTCTCCTCGTATCTTCTGTCTGCATGGGGACGATACAGGCAGGACGTGGCAGCTTTGCCTGTTGTGAAGGTTGCTAGACCCTGTTCCTAATGGGAAGATGCCAAGTAGAGTTACTGCTACGTGTACTAGACGTCAGCAACTCCAGCTGAAATTCTCCAGGATGGCTGCCTGCTGCAGCCAAAAGCTTTTCAGCAATACAGGCCATGTGCTTTTGGGTTAGGGGTGGGAAGATACAGGTGGTATTTTCACATGAAAAATCTTGGTACATGAAAGCCTTTCAACAAAAAATTACCATCTTTGAAACAGGAATATATGCCAGAATTTGGCTCTTGTATTTGGAGTGCATCATTTCCTTTTTAAAATCCTTTCAAATTTGACCAAGTTATCTTCTGAACTACTGCATATCTCTTACTTTCATTCTAGATCACCTGGAGCTTGGGAAATCAGTTACTGTTTCTTTTCTAGCCAGCAGTGTCTGGTTTGGTGCATGTGTGTAGTGCTACAGGAAAGCTAACATGTAGTCCCTGGCTTGCTTGGCCATTTTTGAGTATTCCTTGTTTTTCTCTGGGGTGAGCTGGGACAGGATGTTGAAATGGCAAGTGTGGAGCACTTTGTGGTGCTGTTAGTGACCTTGAGACCTTGATGCTGAATGTCTGTGTAGTTGGAGCAAACTGAAATTGGACAAGTTGAGTGTGCCAGAACTTGGAGGCAGTTTTGGGGAAGAGAGAAAGTCCTAGCAATAAATGCTAGAGGAGAAGGAGAGGTCTCATGCAGAAGCTCAGCTGACTAATGCTGTCCTGAGGAGTTTCTTCTCCCTGCCTCTTGTATTCAGTGTCCTGAATAGCCCTGGACGCTCACTGAAACCATGTTTTATCACTGGTGGGATTCATTGCATCTTTCTCAGTGTGTCTTGTTAGCTTTTGTCTCATGAGAGAAAGTATTGCATGCTGACAGATGCAATTCAAGTCGATAGAATCCGTCTTTTGAATAAGATTAAGTAGAAATGCACTGAAAGCGTGAGAAGGAAGAGGAAAGCAAACTGTTGACTAGCCCGTTAGATGAACACTGTCTGCATGCGATGGTGAGCAAGGATGGGAGCATGTGATTGTGTACTGCTTGCATTATCGTGTATACACGTGCAGAAAGGGATCAAAGTCTGAAGCTAAAATCAACAAGCCATGCTGTTCTGGCATCCTGTACCTTGAAGGGTGCTTGTTTTGGCAGCCTGAATGCTTTTTTTAATGCCAAGCTGGTCTGTGAGCAGCATTATGCATACAGATAGAATGCGTGTACATGTACGGGCTTGGTATTCCAAACTGGGAGTGTCTGCACTTCAGTTTGGCATGCTTAAAGTTAATTTGAAGGTTAACCTAAATTGTGCATTACTTCCATTCTGTGCAGTACTGGCAGGCTTTCTGTTGTGCATGAACAGTCAATACTGCTACGTACCTCAAAGTCATATTAAAATTTTTTGGAGAATTTGTGGAGTTACTAGGCTATTTGACAGCAGCTTACAGATTGTCAGGTGGTAAAATTGGCAAGTGATCTCGTGACCTCCTAAAGGCAGTATGTGGAAGCTCCACGTTATGGTGACTAAGCTTCTTAAATGGATGTTGCGTATTCTGAAAGTGGTGTGGCCTCCTGTAGCACCTCCATAATCTTCCTCCCAGCCTCAAAGCCTGCCTTTGTTTGGGAAGAGAGCACCTTTTTGTATGTTAAAATGTACTCCACTGCACGTGATGACTTTGTTTGTCTGCAGTACTGAGAAGGAAGTTGTGTCAACATTTTTCTTGCTGAGTGACATTCTCTGGCATGCTCCCCAAACCTGGAAGTCACTGTTACAAACCTTTTCAGAAGACAAATTTAGAAGAAAGAAGTAAGTGAGGAATGGCAGAGGGGAGAGCTGGGGCTCTGCAGTGCTGTTGAAGTTACTCTGAGCTGTTTTTCTAACATATGAACTTCTGACCAGAATGTGAGGATTCCATTTGTGTTTGTTTCTGGAGGCGAGATTGTTTGCATTGTAGAAGCACTGACAAATGTATGCAGTTGTCTTACTAGCTGCTTCTTTTAACTAGTCACAGTAGGAACGGATTGATTAGTATAGCCAATAAGAAGCTGTTTCTGATGACTTTTTAAGATTTCATGTGAAAACAGACTGTGAACAAATATTATTGTTGCATTCAACTTTCTTTAAAATTTTTAGATTGAAATGGTGCCGGTTTTTATGGTGCTGTATTCAGAATGGGGATGCTTTTTCTTTAAAAAACAGTTTTCCTCTTGTCTCAGGGTATCAAAATATACCTTTGTAAACTCAGAATTAAATTTTGGCAAATATATTATATATTTTGGCACTCTCTTGTCCTCTTGCTTGGTCCCACCCCCTTTGGTGTAGTGCTTCTTTTTTGTCTAGGCAGTCGAATGGCTGTCTTTGAGGCCTCTCATTGCCTGACCTTTTGTTTTCCAAGTATCTTTCAATGCTAAGGACAATAAGAAAAATACAATCATCCTATACTTGGCGCTTACCAGCATATTGTTCCCTGTGCTTTTCTTCTGTTTATGTATGGATTTTTCAGTCAGTCAAATTTCTGCCTTGCTCTTAGCCTAGGTGTTAAGTTGCAGACACTAAATGGTACTGTTGATCCTGTCTCTGTTTTGTTTTCGGTGCTTGCCATATGCTCTGCAGACTACAGCTGTTGATTACATGGATTTTCACCTGTCTCAAAGCACTTAGGCACAGTAATAAAAGGCGAGATAGCGAATTAGAAATGCAGTCTCCTCTTTTGATGCTCTTAGGTTTCTTTCCTTATCAGTAGGGCTTTTTCGCACTGGGATGTTAATGCCCAGTAAGTGAAGGTGTGAGTTTACAGCACTTGTCTGTTTAGAATCATAGATTCATAGAATGGTTTAGGTTGGAAGGGACCTTAAAGATCATCTAGTCCCAACCCCCCCTGCCATAAGCAGGGACAGCTCCCACTAGACCAGGTTGCAGAAGGCCCCATCCAGCCTGACCTTGAACACATCCAAGGATGGGGCCTCCACAACTTCCCTGGACGACCTGGGCCAGTGTCTCACCACCCTCATAGTTAAAAATTTCTTCCTAATATCTATTCTAAATCTGCCCTCTTCCAGTTTGAAGCCATTACCCCTCGTCCTGTCACTACATGCCCTTGTAAAAAGTCCCTCTCCAGCTTTCTCATAAGTCCCCTTTAAGTAGTGGAAGGCTGCTCTAAGGTCTCCCTGGAGCCTTCTCTTCTCTAGGCTGAAGAACCCCAACTCTCTCAGCCTGTCCTCATAGCAGAGGTGCTCTAATCCTCTGATCATCTTCATGGCCTCCTCTGGACCCGCTCCAATGGATCTTAAGTTGGGGGCTCCAGAGCTGGACACAGTTTTCCAGGTGGGGTGTGACCAGAGCGGAGCAGAGGGGCAGAATCCCCTCCCTCACCCTGCTGGCCACGCTGCTGGGGATGCAGCCCAGGATGCAGTTGGCTTTCTGGGCTGTAAGCACACATCGCCGGCTCACGTTGAGCTTCTCGCCCACTAACACCCCCAAGTCCCTCTCCTCAGGGCTGCTCTCAGTCCATTCTCTGCCCAGCCTGTACTTGTGCTTGGGATTGCCCCAACCCACGTGCAGGACCTTGCACTTGGCCTTGTTGAACTTCATGAGGTTGGCACAGGCCCACCTCTTAAGCCTGTCCAGGTCCTTCTGGATGGCATCCCTTCCTTCCAGCATGTCGACCACTCCACACAGCTTGGTGTCATCAGCAAACTTGCTGAGGGTGCACTCAATCCCACTGTCCATGTCGCCAACAAAGATGTTAAATAGTACCAGTACCAGTACTGACCCCTGAGGAACGCCACTCATCACTGCTTGTCATTTGGACCTTGAGCCATTGACCGCAACTCTTTGAGTGCGACTATCCGGCCAGTTCCTTCATGTCTTTTACTTTGCAGGTGCTCTGCTGCTGTCCCAAGGCTGCTGGGGTTGTCCTGGCTTTTTTCTCCTTCCACACTGCTGCTGCTGGTGGCATCAAACAGGATGCAGCCACATGGGAAACAGTGGCTTTCATGAGCCCAGTGGCCCCAAAAGTGTCCCTGTCTAAGTCCTGCATCGTTGTGGGGAGTAAACAAGGGACTTTCAGACATCTGTCTCTTCAGTGCACCTTTCTCACTCATGTTCCCCTGCTGCCATCGCTAATTCTTTCACAGGTAGTCACGTTGCTTCTGTGCCTGACTTTGATCAGTTATTTCAGTGGAAAGCCTTCATATTATTTCAAGGAATGCTTTAGTTAACTCCTAAAAATGTATGGAGTTAACAGCCAGGGACTTCTGTTGTTTAAAACGTCTGTAATGCCTGAACAGTACCTTTCCCACCACTAGAGGAAGCAGCCAGGCTTGAGGACCATGTGAGCTATGGGCATAAAAGGCAGGAGATCCAAAAAGACAGGTCTTCCTTGGAACAGCAGCTATTCTATCTGTTACCTGCTGATGAGAAATACTTGCAGTTTGCAGCTCAGGGGATGAGCTCAGCACTTGCACTATTACCTTGCAAAACACTTCCACAAATGTTGGTATTGCCCACAGGAGTGTCTCAGCTATTGTAACAGAGCCTTATGAACGCAAGAAACCCAAGACCAGGGATCATGGGCAAGCTGCAGAACAACCATCAGTCTTTCCTTTGGTTGTCCTGTGTCCCAGACTGCCCTAAGGTGATTGTATGTGATTTTTCTTTCCTGTGTGTTTTGATGGCCACAAATGACTAGGCAACTCTCAGATTTTCTGCTCTCCAAAATGCCTTTCTGCAGCCACACGTGGTACATCTGTCTTACCAGTGAAAATTGCTAAGTGAAAATAGAATTTAGTGTCCATAATAGAAGATACCTTTGAATCCCTCAGTCCATTGTCTATTCTTGGAAAGCATCTTTTATGGAAGTGTAGTGAGTCAAACTGAATTGATTCCCTTAGCAAGAGCAATCTGAAGAACTTCCCTCTGACCCCTGCCACCAAAAATACCCATTTTTGAGGGAAAAGACTTCATCTGAGAAGACACTTACTCACAGCATGGGCTCTACTCTGCCTAGCTTTGACTAAAGTACTAGAGCTTCACTCCATTTGTTGTGAAAGAAATTGAGTTCAGGGATACCCTAGGGCTTTTTGGTTTGGATTTGTTTCTTTTTTTTTTTTTTTTTTTTTTTTATTTTGGTTGTGTTAATTCGTCTGCTCTGAAAAAAGTGGAGAAGTGAAAATGAGGAAGAAATAAGAACCCATATGTGTTTTTTCTCTACTCTCAGTAAAAATACGTTTCACTTTGGTAGCTGATCTTGAATAAAAATCAGTGTGCAGGTTTCGCTTATACTGTTTTTATTACTCCAGTAAACCCTGGAATATTTTGGTTATTTCATTAGTTACTATTTTGACAGTGAAGCATCACATAAAGATTAAATCATGTTCATTATTTGACTTGTTCGTTTCATAGTACAGAGCTTGTTATGTTGTGCTTTATAACGTTTGAGTCCTCTGACATCTTTTATAGGTGCTGTTTTCAAATCCGACAGCTAATGAATGGTTTTGTTCACTTTTTAGACGAGACAAGCTATGGATTTGCATGGAGTTTTGTGGAGGTGGCTCTCTACAGGATATTTATCATGGTACGTCAAGACTGTAATTGCTTAAAATCTAAGTAAAGCTTATTTTCAAAAATGGAGATGATCACAGTGTTTTAGAATCACAGAGGAGGAATCCTAAATTTAGTATCCATAATAATCCATTGAAGGTCAATTTTAGCTTATGTATTTACATAATTGGTTGCGTTTGGGTTTTTGAAACAAAATTAGCTATAGTGAGGGGTTTTTTTGAGCAGCAGAAGTTATTTCCTTCCTTCAGTAGCCTATATACCCATCACTACTTTTCAAAGACTGTAAAATTAGACAATATTGTGTTGTAAAAATAAAAAAAAAAAAATCCTGATATGCTGTCTGTCTTCATCGCCATTTCATTTCTGAGCTTTTGAACTTTGCTTTGGTATAATCTATACCACTGCCTGTGGATACCTAGATAAGTAGATTGATTAGCATGGATGCTCTTGTCCTTTGTAAACAGTGATCTTTTGTGTGTTTGTATAGTAGTGGTGTCAAGAGGGTCTTTTTTTTCTTGTGCTGGATGCATGATGTGAAAAGCAAAGGTGGCCTATATATTTGCTTTAGGCTTAGGTGCAATGAGTGGTCAAAGAAACAAGGGGCGTGTACGAATCTGTTGCATAAAGAGAGGATCAGTCAATTGACTGTTCGTTTTCAAGAGTTAAAATCAGTTTTGAGGGATTTTGTTGTCCTGGAATTAAGATTTGCTTTCTAAACTGTGAAGATTTTACATGTTAGGATCATCACATCCTTCTCTTGCGTGTAAACAGCTTGTATACCTTTTTACATTTAACTTGGGTGCAATTAAAACAAGGCACCAATTCACAAGTTCACACTGTGCTCGTGGCATAATCCTTTACGTCTTCACTAGTGTTGATAAAAGCATCGTAGCTAAGAAGCTTTGCTATGTGGAACACCTGTGGAGTAGGAAATGAGCTCATGCCACGTAAATGCCTGAACAGATGTCGTACAGGAGCGGTTTCCTGTTGCAGCTGATTTTTGGCTTCTCTGCCGGTAGTTTAAAGTGGAAGGTTCTTTTCTGATCTTAATTACATTCCAAAGAGTCTTACTCCAGTTGAACTATAGGCCTCTGTGATCTTAAGTCATTTAAGTTAATCAGAATTAAATTTCTCAAAATAAACGTACATGCCTAGAAATATGTACTCTGGGTGCTAATATATTTAGTTTTATGTGGGTTTGGAGCTTTTATTTCAGAAAAGGGAAGGTGGATCTAGACCTGTTTTGAAGATATATATTGCATGATACTAATTTATATTATGGTTGTGGGGTTTGTAGAAGCTAAGCAGTTAGGTGCTTAAATCTTGTTTCATTTTTAACTCCCTGCTCCTTCGCTTGCCTTTGAGAAACCCCATCCAACTTTTCTGTTTGTTTTCTCTGCAAAATCTGAGAAACTTGCAGTGAGGACTGCATCTCCTCGTCTTAAAACCCTTTAATTTCAGGATCAAAGTCTGATGATTGGGGATTTTTTTTATATGGAGGGAGTTAGTAGTTTCCATTCGAATGGGACTAGACATGTTTGAGTTTAAAAAATGTTTGGTGGTCTTTGGGATGCTCAATCTCGGGGAAAGTCTAAGCAGATTTACTCTGAGACTTCTAGTGCAAGATCCTATGGAATGGAAGTAATTGAGGTATGGGTTTGGAATGGTCAGTATCTTACCTGATTTTGAGAAATATTTTTTTTTCCCTTCCATTTCAGTGACTGGACCACTTTCAGAACAGCAGATTGCCTATGTTAGCAGAGAAACACTACAGGTAGTGTGTTCTCAGGTTCTTGCGGTTGACTCTTAATGTAAAAGTATTAAAAGCTAAAAATAAAAGCTACAAATATGTGTGATGCCATGGAAGTACAGTGTTTGGAGGGCTTAGCATTTTTCTCAGAGTTTTGATGACGTCCTGTATTAAAGCCTACAACTGATCTGATAATTGTGTAACCTCAAATTATCCTGGATCATTTGAAAAGAACTGTTGTCATCTTTCTACCGTTACTTTTTTTTTTAAGGAGGGAAGCAGCCTATTTATTTATCCATATTTGTGGTACAAATTAGTTACTGCAAGTTTGAAGGAAAATTCAAAGAAACAGTTTTGCATATCCGATAGTTGATCTGTGCCAGTAAGAAAAAAAAAAAAAAAATTACCTGTGTACTTGAGATGTTCAAGTTAAGGTCACCAGCCTCTCCTCATAGGTATGCTACCTCTCATTTTTCTTTCCCAAATTAAAGGTTCAGTTCACCAGTAAAACTTAATCAGAAATTACTTTTTTGGTGGATGTCTTGCTTTCATGTCAGAGAGCAGTTCTTGGCTTCTTGTGAATGCAAGTCTGTTAAATGCCATCAGCTGAGAGCTCCTGCGTCTCTCAAACACTCTGTCAAGATAGCTCTGTCCCTGAGCCAGCTCCCTTGCATGCTCCCTTACCATCTCCCTATGGTATGCCATAGACTGCTGACTTCTGACTTACAGAACATGGCTTTTTTTCCTTACGGTGGGCCTTATCTGAAGTCTGGAAGTGTTTTGGTTTTTGAACCTTTAAACCCTTTTGTTCTTATAGAATCATAGAATGGTTTGGGTTGGAAGGGACCTTTAAAGGTCATCTAGTCCAGCCTCCCTGCATAAGCAACGACATCTTCAACTAGACCATGTTCCTCAGAGCACCGTCCAACCTGACCTTGAATGTTTCCAGGGGTGAGGCATCCACAGCTTCTCTGGGCAACCTGTGCCAGTGTTTCACCATCCTTATTGTAAAAAATTATTCTTTTATATCTAATCTAATTCTGCCCTCTTTCAGTTTAAAACCATTACCCCTTCTTCTGTTGCAACAGGCTCTGCTAAAATGTCTGTCCCCATCCTTCTTATAAGCCCCCTTTAAGTACTGGAAGGCTGCAGTAAGGTCTCCCCAGAGCCTTCTCTTCTCCAGGCTGAACAACCCCAACTCTCTTAGCCTGTCTTCATAGCAGAGGTGCTCCAGCCCTCTGATCATCTTCGTAACCCTCCTCTGGACCCGCTCCAACTCGTCCATGTCCTTCTTCTGTTGGGAGCCCCAGAGCTGGACACAGTACTGCAGGTGGGGTCTCACCAGAGTGAAGCAGAGGGGCAGAATCCTTCCCTCGCCCTGCTGGCCATGCTGCTGGGGATGCAGCCCAGGATGCAGTTGGCTTTCTGGGCTGTGAGTGCATATTACTGGCTCATGTTGAGCTTCTCATCCACCAGGACCCCCAAGTCCCTCTCCTCAGGGCTGCTCTCAACCACTTCATCTCCCATCCTATATTGATACGAGGGGTTTCCCTGACCCACGTGCAGCACCTTGCACTTGGCTTTGTTGAACCTCAGGAAGTTCACGCAGGCCCACCTCTCAAGCCTATCCAAGTCCCCCTGGATGGGATCCTGTCCCTCTGGTCTGTCAACCACACCACTTAGCCTGGTGTAATCTGCAAATTTGCTGAGGGTGCACTCGATCCAACTGTCTATGTCATGAAGATCTTAAACAGTACTGGTCCCAATATGGACCCCTGAGGGACACCACTTGTCATTTCTTGGTTAATATGTGTAAATTGCTTGTGGGAAGGAAACTTGTTGCTTTGTATGTACTTTCTAAGTGTTTTCCATGGACCCATTTTTGTATGTTTTAAAGTTGTCTGTAAATACATGCTTATAACACTCTGACCAAATATAATGTATAGTTTCTGCTATCTTGTTGTAGCTTATAAGGCAGCAGTCACTTTTGCTAGTAAAAAGTCTGTCCATCCATAAAAGTAATTTGTCCAATGTTAATTTTGGCATCAGTTTGCACTTGAATGCCTAAAGTTAGCCTTCAATCTGCATGTTTAGAAACCCATTAAATGGTCTGTTTTCAAAGAGCACTCGCAATCAGTTCTGGGTGGAATCAGTGAGACTCATTGTGAAAATATAGGTCCTTTAAATATGGCCTTTAAAGTACCAGCCTCCGGGCATTCAGTTTTGAAAATGGTGACCTCAGATTCTTTCAGGACAGTGGTAAAAATGAGTGAGTTGTTTGGCTTTCTGTACCAGCAGCATCCAGAGATTTAAATGCAAGGAGTGTACATGGGACTCTTTTAGCTAATGCCAGTTGTTGCAATGGTCAGGTAGATGCTTTGATTAATTGCAGTCTATACCAAAAGCAAATTGGGTCCAGTTTTTGGGTCTGCCTGCACGCCTGCAGTGATGACTCTGAAAAACCATTGGACCAACTGGGTGTTGTTACTCATTGCCCCAGAGAAACAGATTAAAACATCCGTGAGTGGGATTTTTTTTTTTCTTTTTTAGTTCATTTAAGGAGTTGAATTTCATAACTGATTAACACTTCAGTTACATTGTGTTCAAGTTTTCATGAACTGACAAAAAAATACCCCAAAACTGTATCTTCAGTGGTACTGTTGTCTATCTGTACAATATTGTTCGCTTGAAAATCTCAAGTACCAAGTCATGTAAGTAATTGTTTCCTCATTTTTCCTGTTGGTATATTTGGGACCATCCATGAAAATGCTGATAAATGCAAAGAATCCTAATTTATTTTCGCAATCAACTCTGTGATGTCTTGCATTATCTGGCAAAAAAAATTTCTTCTTGACATGGGCATCTCCCATAAAAATGTAGTCTTTATGAAGGGTCATGACTGCAGAGCGAGGAAGATGTTTATGTGTTGTTTTACCCCGGAAGATAATTTAGTAGATAAGCCTGGAGTGTCATGCAGAGATTCGGTTTCGTAGAATTCTTCCAGAATTTAAACTTAAGGTTTCTAACTCACGTTGAGTCCTAAAATGCTTTAGTAGTGTCATCAAGACCCAGAGAGATGGCCTAATGCTTCTGAATCCATGAATTGGAGTTAAACTCCTGTGTTAGACCCAAAGCGCTGCCTGCTAGCATGCTTCTAGATTTAATTGAAGCGTGTAACGATATAGGAGATAACTGCACTAGGTATCCAATGATCTGACTGCTGAATAGAAGACTGTTAGGCAATTTAAAGTAATTAACTTGGTCTAAAAAGGTGGCAGTTGTTATGTCCAGAGGAAAACTTGGTCGAGGAATGCTTTTCTTACAACAGATGTGATGACTGGTATTCTTTCCATCTGTCCTGTTTTAGGTAAGATACTATGCTACTACATATATTGAATTTGCAAATGCAGTTCAGAAACACTGAAATATAAGAATGTTCTGCAGTCAGTGAGTCATTTAGATGATTGAATTGGATCCTAAATATGTCTGGTAATTAAACAAGAAATGTACATAAAATGAAAAATATTGGACTAAATTATTATCTAAATATTTTATGCAGGGTCTATATTATCTTCACAGTAAAGGAAAAATGCACAGAGATATAAAGGTAAGTAAAAACTGAAGGCAATTTTTATGTTTTTGAAATAGGCTACATAACCTCTGATGGGTCTTTACTGTTATGTATCAATTTGGGGGATATTTTTAAATATGTAGGGTTTTTCTATCTATTAGAATAAAATAAAATATTCT
>VYXH01001670.1:30479-97908 GCA_013397275.1 Burhinus bistriatus
GGGGGGGGGTGGAAATCTTTCTTTAAAATGCATGCAGGGAAATAGTTTGTTCTTTTTAGTTGGAGCCAAACGTACTATTTATTTAGACCAGTGCTGTAAAATTTAGGTATCAGCTAGTGACCAGAGCAGCATGTGTTCAGGTAAGTGTAAGGGTGTGCTCTGTGCAAAAGGCAAGGTTTGGTCTTTCCAACACATTTCTAAGCAGCTCGACGTACCCTCCTCTTCGAACCAGCTAGGGAGTACAGCTGTTGCTTTGGCTTCTTACTTCTTTTCTTGGTGAGCAGATTGCAGGGCTGCTGTTCTGCGTGGTTCTTGGAGACAACTTCTGTCCCCTCCCTCAGATGCTAAAATTAGAGAGGGCACCGCAAATCAGGCTCTTAACACTGACTTATTTAACCCTCCATCTCAACAAAGCTGTATCAAAGGTGGCTTGTTCAGACTCTCGCACTCTCTGTTATAGTTTCCTTCTGGTGCTTCCTGTTGACTTTTTGTCCCTCGGGTTTTACTGCCTACTCTTTGCTTTCCAAACTCTTCCGTGCTCAGACTGCAGCTTAAACTTGGCAGGCTTCCTCCTGGAAATCTGACAGTAAATTATCATGTTCCTTTGCGTTGTGTGGGGGATTGGGTTTTGTTGGTTGGTTTGGAGTGTATGTAGTAGCTTCAACTGTAGATGCCTTAATGCAGCCTAATTCCAAGTTGTTCTTATTGACTGCAGAAGGATATTTGGGTTTTAAGCAGTCATAAAAATAAATTCTGAATGAAAGATTACTTTGGATACAAAAACTAAACATTTTTCATTATACTTTATAGAATGCAAAATGATGCTTGTAAGGATACAGTGCGCAGATACTTGCTTCTAAACAGAACTGTGCTGATAAAAAGTGCTTACATTGAGATTTTTTTTTTTTTTTTAAAAAAAAAAAGCTGTTCTCATGAGCATGGAAAAATACTGTCTTCATCTGTAGATCTCCTGACTGTTGAATTAGGTTTGCTTCCATCAGTAGTTGTGTATTTAGAATATCTGTCCTGTTAGTCTTGAAAGGTGAACAAGGTCAAGAGCATGTTAACTGGACTCGTCAGACTGTTTACCAAGCTCCATTTATAAGGCTCATTAACTGTACTTGTGCGATGTTTGCCAAAGTAAGCTGTGTTTCACTGCAGGCCTGACTTTTCCTTCTCTGTGAAAAGCCATAATCTGTAAAAACATAGTTTTTTGGAAGTCCATCTGTGCTGCCTTTCTATCTAGTTTATGGCCAGTGCTGACATTTGGAGTTGTGTTTATCCAGCTCCAGCCTTCGCTCAACTCAACCTGTACCTGGTTTCAGTCTTCAGATCAGGTTTGGTCTCAGTCCTTTTATGTTGTAATTTTATGGTACCGCTTCAGGTTAGTTTTAATTGTTGAACTGAAGTGAATGGTACACCTAGCCACACAACAGCGAACTCTTCAAATCTAGCACTAACAGAATCTCCGTTGCAGAACAACGGAAATAGTTTTGGCAAACACTTGAATATCAAGGCAGGTCCTTAAGGCTATAATTACAATTATCATGGCTCTCAAACAACACGAAACCAGCTCCTACATATGAAAAGAAAATCAAACTACTTCCGCTTTGACCTTTAGAATTCCTATTTCCTTTCAGTCAGTGTAAATAGAAAAAAGTAAGAATTCATCAGCGTAGGGAAGTCATCATATTCTGCTTTTTGAGAGGGTTTTGTGTACAATGGAAACTCTGTAGTACCATAGGCTAAAGGGTACTAAAATAAAAATTAATGAGAAACCCTGTATATCCGAGTTTCTTTATATAATGGAATGGCAACTTGCTAATTTCAGAAACATTTCCTTGGTAAAGGCTGCAGTTTTCTTGGTTTGTCTTTGACCCCTGGTTTGCCATATGATCTCACATAATTTTCTTTTAATATGATATTGGAGGAATCTGCATGTTTTAATTCAAGTATGCTTACTTTTTTTAAGGGAGCAAACATTCTTTTAACGGATAACGGACATGTGAAATTAGGTGAGTTAATACAATTTAGTGTTATTAACAGATTTTTATGTGCTCTAAGAAGCAGTCTTCTATATTTTGCTTAATGATGTAGTGGTTCGTGTAAGGAATTAATGAGTATCAGAATTCTTTTTCTCTTGCTGGTAATATCTAACTGCACCATCCAATTAGTGTCTGAGGAGTAATTGGAGTAGTTTGGAACACTGAGGTAAAAGACTTTCTAATCTTGTAAGAGGCAGGTAAAAATCAAATCACAGGTTTTTATAAATTTTTAATAAAATGTGCCATCCAAGTGCTTAAATGTGAAATGTACCTTGAAAGGTTATCTGAAAGAATCTTTTGGGTAATACTAAATGATGTATTTTATCATATTAAAATACGGCATGTAGCTGTCAGGACTTCTGTACTAGCCTGTTCTTTCTTGTGTTGACGAGGGTCATGTTTGTGTGCAGCCGGCATATTTGGTAGCTGACTGAGAGGAGCTGACCAACAGGATCTGAGATACACAAAGTTTCCATTATTTGCTTTTGTTATTTATTTTTTGTTAATTATTTCCAGTATATTGAAGAAACTCTTAAAGTGAGGAAACCAAACTTGTGTTCATTAACAATTAATTACATCAAATCAGTTATTAACTGTCATTTTGGTTTTTTCCCCCTTTTTTTTTTAATAGCTGATTTTGGAGTATCTGCACAGATAACAGCTACAATTGCCAAAAGGAAATCATTCATTGGCACGCCATATTGGTAACTGTGTTTTACTTGGCCATTAATATAATAGTAACATATATAATATTGTTAAAAAATTGTGATTAAAAGCATGCTGTGTCACTCTGAGTAGACTAATTGCTAACATAGTGTCAGACTTTCTAGTGATTATATCTGTATTACTTATGCTAAAGCCTGAATTCGCCGAGTGTCAGAGAAAATGCTCTAATGCACTGAGAAACTGAAAGGCTGGCTGTGTGCTACTGTCACTGTTGACTAATGTATCTCAATTTAGTCAAAAACTGACAACAATTTTGCTTGTTTTTAGCTGTAATTTTAAATTATCTTTTTTCTTCCCTGATTTTCCATTTTGGTGTTTTAAGTTTCTTCCCCTCCACCCTAGATATGTCTTTTCTGCAACTCTTCAGTTGATAATGAGCTTCATTTGTTTGTCTCCACAGATTCTTTTGCCACTTGTGAAATGTTTCCTCTAAGCCATTTTCTTTTTTTTTTCTTATTTGCCTAAACTGATTGAATTCAATTGTACATTTCTATTCTTCCTGTACTGTGTCTTTATTCTTCCCTCAGTAAACTAGTTTGCATAATTTATCTTTTCTAAAGTTCAGCATTTTATTTTCTCCTCTTTGTACTGGAAGTGGTTGTTCCCTTTTCACCTTGAAGTAAGTGAGACACATTTTTCACTGTAAAATAGCCCTTTTGTTGTAGGTTTCCCAGAAAGATACTCAAAATTCTGTTGTCTGGCAGCACAGTAGGTACAAAATAAAAAGGTATATAATGAAAAAACCCCTACGTTCAAGTATTCAGTCTTGAAATAGTCAAGTGCAGCATTTTTAGCATTCTTCTGCAGTGTAAGTCAGCCAAGGCATGGATTCACTTCCCTTTCAGAATAACACAAACACCCATCAGTCGCGATTGTGTAATTGGTTTGTGTCTCCCTTTCTGGAGATGTCTGGGTGACTTTAGTCTTAGCCTGTATCACTGTGTAACTTCCAGATTGTGCCAGGCTTCTCAAATAACGTGTCGTAACATTAAACAATAACTTTGAAAGCATTACTGAGGTTAAACGCTGATGAAAAGCATCAATTTTTCTTTGCAAGGCTTCTCAGAGACTTGAGAGGAGAAGCAAGGAAGCAAAATTGTTGAGATTGTGGAGAAGAAAATTTAGTTGGAAACAGGCAGTGTGAAGGCTTTAGTGATCATTAGAGGTGTCTGGGCAGGTAAGGCTATGGTGCTTGGACGGGAGAGAAATGAAGGGCAAAACTGCTGTGCAGTGTCTTTAGTTATAGTAACCCTGCTGTTTACCCTTGTGCTTCTCCTCCATCTCTTTCTGAAGTTAACCCACGTTCCCCCTCCACCTTGGTAACTCCCTCCTTTTTGATTTAGAGGGATTGGGTTTTTTCCATGAACTCTGGAAGAAACTTATGTAAATATAGTTTAACTATGCAACCTTGGAATAAGTTGCACCACCAAACCTGACATTTTCAGATCTACAGATAAGGATGTCTGTGTTTAAATAATGCATCATTTGCTATGCTGCCTGCTGCTTTACTGGAGCACTCCTTAAGTGACATTCATCTGGTTTACCTGTATTGAGTTACATCTCCAGTTCCACTGGTACTTTTCAGATGATCTGGACTAATAAACTTCAAAGCTAAAAAATATTAACATGTTTGCCCTCTGATAGGACTACGTAGGACAATCAAATCCATAATTCACTTTGGCTGTTCAAAACATGTGACAATGACTAGTGAATCATTTTCTTTAGATATTCCTATTTATGTGTCAATTATCTTTGTTATTTTTGCCACCTGAGGACGTGCAACTAATTTGTTAACTTAAATGAGGTCTTCTGACATTACAGTGAAGCAGATTTTACATAAAATTAGTGCTTTGTGCAGAAGTGACAATGAGTCTTCAGGTCTCATGCTTTCAGGATACTAGAAAGCTGACATTTTGTTACTTTTTTTTGTTAGAATTCTCTTCAAAGTCAGTTGATCACTTTATGGGGCAATGTGTGAACTTGGATATTATTTGGATTTTACTGTAGTTGAATAATTATACCTTAGGCTCTGGTTGCTGAGCGGTAGTTCATTGTGTGCCTGCAGAAAAGTCCAAGACAGATTGGTTTCGTCCACTTACTGCTAAATAGCTGTTTTGGAAATGGCCTGTTAGTTACTAGAAGATGATTGAGGGAAAACTTCGTGTATACATTACATAGCTTTTTACACACACACGTGTATATATATCCACATGTATAAATATATATGCTGTAAGCTTAGAGACTGAGAGCTTTAGGGAAAAGAGTAGTAAACTGCTGCGTACAGAAGAATGTTTGATTTGTAGTGAGAAGTGTATCTAAAAATGTCTTTTACCCTTTAGGATGGCACCAGAAGTTGCTGCAGTAGAAAGAAAAGGTGGCTATAACCAGCTCTGTGACCTGTGGGCAGTTGGAATAACTGCTATAGAGCTTGCTGAACTTCAGCCTCCAATGTTTGACCTACATCCAATGAGGTTAGTAAGGGGTTAAAGCTTGGTGTGTAAATACAGCTTTGTAAATAATCCATCTGAAATAGTGGCTATGTGTGCTTGTGGTGTTTGGGGGCGCTGCGAGGGTATTGGGTTGTAAGTGTTCTGAATGTAGATGACAATACTTCTTGGTATATAAATATGTAATGTCCTGGTAGCAGCTCTTAAACTGATGGACTTCTTCCTGCCAACTAAATAATATATTTAATAATTCATCTTATATAAGTATTGCAATGTAAACCACATAAATGTTGGTTGGTTTTTTTCAGAGCACTTTTTCTAATGACAAAAAGCAACTTCCAGCCTCCTAAATTAAAGGACAAAATGAAATGGTAAGTACTTCTCTGTTTCAGTAGATAATGATCACGTATTTCACCAGGCAATTGATTCTAATGTTTACCACTTCATTTTACAGGTCCAATAGTTTCCATCATTTTGTGAAAATGGCACTTACAAAAAATCCTAAAAAAAGACCTACAGCTGAAAAGTTACTACAGGTATAAATTTATGTATGGAATTATATTTTTAAGTTATAAAATTAAAATATGCTTAATATGAGTAGTTGGAATTTTAATATGTTTTTCCTTCTGTCTTTCAGCATCCTTTTGTTACCCAGCCATTAAATCGAAGTCTTGCTATTGAGCTTTTGGATAAAATGAATAATCCTGATCATTCCACTTACCACGATTTTGATGATGATGATCCTGAGGTAGGCATATGTTTTAATTATAGCGTTAGATTAAGTTTTTGTTTGCCAAGAAAACGAAATTATTATGATTTATTGAGCCACAGAATGTTTTGTGATCTGGGAATAGTCTCAAGGGTTGCTGTTGCTTTTGGTTGTGCTGCTTTGTCACATGTACAGGCACTTACCAAAATTCATTATATCTGGGGGGGGAGAGAGAAAGATGTAAAGAGGTTAAAAAAGACTTTAAAATTTGTTGTTGTCCTTCAACAATTTTGCAGCAGTAAATGTGGACAGCTACTCCAGTCTTGAGTTCTATCATCTGTTCTGCTTTCTGTTTCTTTGGGGAATGATGTTTCCCTTCATCTGCAAAGAAAGCATTCATAAAATAATTTTATATCTCTGTAGGACTACTTCTTTTATTCCTAATTTACTTTCTTATGAGAAGAGAATGATCCTGTAGTTATTTTTGTCAAATGCTTTGCTATGTGTTTCATGCAAATTATATTTTCTGCATTAGAATACTCTGAAACTTGATTTCACTACTGTTTTGTCAAAGGCAAAGCTTCTGCTGTTGGGTCACACCAACCCCATGCAGTGCTACAGGCTCGGGGAAGAGCGACTGGAAAGCCGCCTGGCAGAAAAGGACCTGGGGGTGTTGGTTGACAGCCAGCTGAATATGAGCCAGCAGTGTGCCCAGGTAGCCAGGAAGCCCAATAGCATCCTGGCCTGTATCAGGACTAGTGTGGCCAGCAGGACTGGGGCAGCGATTGTCCTGCTGTACTTGGCACTGGTGAGGCCACACCTTGAGTACTGATTTCGGTTTTGGGTCCCTCACTACAAGAAAGACATTGAGGTGCTGGATTGTGTCCAGAGAAGGGCAACAAAGCTGGTGAGGGGTGTAGNTCTGCTTTTATAGCTGGGAAAAATAGCATGCTTATGTAAGATGATACACAGCGCAGGACTGAAGTGTTTCATAAATAAGAGAGAACAGATATTCTGTTTCTGCATCCTGTCTTCATACTTAACTGTGTGTTAGTGAAGACTTTCCAAGTGTTTACAGTTCCCTAACTGATGATCTCTTTGGGGGAAAAAAATTAATCCTTTCAACACAAATGCCATTGATTCATTAAGTGCATACTTATGTTTTACTTTTTTTTATGGATAAACTAGTCAAAAAATGCCTTCAAAAGAAAATAAGCTTAAAAGAAGCAACTACTTTAAGATATTACCTTTCAGATTTTACAATGTAAATGAGCTTTTATGTTCTGGAATAGAAAAGACAAGTTGACGTACACCGAATCTATCTTCCTTAGAAGCTGAATAAATAAACGTGGAAAAAAGCCAAAGTGAAATAGATCTTTTTTGTATTGTAGAGTGCAATGTTTACATGTTTCCTAAATGGGAGGGAAGGAGAGGAAGACATAAGGATTGAATAGTCAGTACTTTCAAAAGCAGTTGCAAATAGCAGAGCACACCAAGTAATTTTTTCTGTTAAAAAAAAAAAAAAAATTAGGAAAGTTAAACATACAAGTAAACCCTTAACACGGTTGACTTTTATGTCAGTGTTAAGAGAAAGGTGTCTGATTCCTGATGGGGACAGCACTGAGGAACTCAGATCTTCTCCCCATAAGCTCTAAGGATCAGGTGTCCTTTAGTTCTCTGTCTGCTCAGTGATGATAGAGAGCCCTGAGGCTCTTTAAAGCAGTATCTCTGTAGAAACCAGAAAACTGAAGCTTTCGTGAGCTGTCGTAAGAAGAAAGGTAGCTGTTTTCAGTGTGCTTCCTGCGAGGGAGCTGCTCAGATCAGAGTCGCTTGCCCTGCAAGTCTTCCCTGCTTTCCTGGAAATTGTACTGAAACCCTGATGTGCCATTCCCCAGTGTCACTGGTATATCTTTTCAGTAGGAATCTTGGCCTTCATTTTGGGCCGCTCAGGTGGAGAATCTGTCTTCTCTTCCTCTATGGAGTTACTTCAGTACATGTTTTATTGATAGTTACTTGTAGCTTTCAAAATCGTGTTCACTCTTTTATGTCCCTTCTGACTTAGCATTAAGAAGGCTCTTCTGTTGTCTAGTATATTACTTCTCAGTTATCCCATAATGAACTGTGGTATCAGAGGAAAAATCTATGCCTTGTCTGGGGAGAAAATGAAGAGGAAAAAACCTCACAGCAGTGATCAGAAAATACATATTTTCATCATTTATAAAGGAGCTAGACTAGCTGACAGTACGGAGGACAAGCAAGCTGCTTGCATGTCTTTTGATACGCTTTTTTCAGATGTTAGTTCATTTGTTGTTTATCTTATGTTGCTGAGGGTTTCCTGCTGCAATGGTCAGCTTCTATGCAAGGCATAATGATACTTCTCTGTCCTTGTTCATCACATGGCCTTGAGCTCTCTCCAGTGAGCTTCAAACACCATTTAGCTGTGGTGCTGGATCATTTTCATCAGATAGACAACTTACATGTCTCTTCTCGTTTCTCCCCTAACCATGTTGCCAGGTAATTTTCCATTGAGGTGTTTAATCCATCTGCCAAATGAGATCGATAGTGACACTTGGGAAAACATTTTATTTTCTAATAAGTGGGTCTAGAACCCACCTCTGTGAATAAAGCAGGTGATAATTCATTATCTGATGCATCTAGAGCAAGGTCTGTATTTCAGATGAATCCCGCCACAGGCAAAGCAATCGTTGGCATTCTGGTCTTTCCAATAATAAACTGAAGGGAATAAGAAGTGTACATGCTGCCTTTATACACAGTTGAACTTCCTCCAATACCTCCCTGCTCACAGAGGTAGCTGGAGATGTTAATCTGAACTTGGGGACTGGCCGCTCCTTGTGGCAATGGCTTGAATGCATCCATCAAAAAATGAAAGAAGCAACATAACATGGTACAGCATAACGTAGTACCAAAAACACCGGTGAGAATCTTGGGTTTCAAGCCTGCTCCCCAGTTCGTTTGGAGTTTTGGTTGTTGGGGGTGTGTGTGTATGTGTGTTGGGGTTTTTTAGTGGGGGTTTTGTGGTTTTTTTGGTTTTGGGGTTTTTTTTGGAGGCTAGAGACCTTTTCTGGCTATCGGTGGTCTTTGAAGGCAAGTCTACTGCCCACTGTGATGACACGTCTTCACCTGGCCTGTGCTGCTTTTACAGGGATGATATCAGTTACTGCTTGGGTAGTCTGCAGAGTTGTGTGGGTGAGGCAGAGATTAAGATATGAATTTACCACCTCTTTAAGGAATGCCATACTACATCTTTACATCATTTTAAACTCAGACAAAGGTGAAATGTTTAATATGTAAAAGCAAAACTAAACCCATGCAATCGGGTTACTTGGGTATAATCAGAAAGGTCTCCCCTTGATACAGTCATTATTCTTTTGGCAACAATATCTGTAACTGACGTTTTGAGTATTTTTCTCTACCCTAATTCATGAAGGACCTCATTTGGTTTCCCATTCAAAGACAGGATTTCCGTCATGTGCAAGTGGGCAATGCCTCTGGACAAAAGATTATAAATAAGCAAACTTTTAGCACTTAGAGACTTTGAAATAGTCAAGTGGAAAACCAGATCAAACCTTGAAACACATCCTGAGTTACAGCAAACCATTTTTAAAGCTCATAAGAATGCACAGTAGACAAAACAGAATTGAGGAAGGGGAGGATTGGCATAAGTCACAAGAAATGAAAACTGCTTGTGAGGTAATGTGGGAGAAAATACATACCTGCAGTCTGCAAGTCTCTCCAGTTTCAAAAAAGTCCAAAGCAAACATAAATGGGAGATGAACATAGTGTGGGGAGATACATATGTGTTGGATCCTAATGGAAAGCAAGGAAGTAGTATGCAGTGGAAAGGGGAGAATGGAAATAATGCTTTCAGGTAATACTTCAGGGATAAACAGATTTGCTGAGCTATTCGTGACTCTTTGTGATGGTACAGCAGTTGAAGTTCTCTGTCATCACTTCCAAGTCAAAAGTTGCCTAGTGAAGATTGTAAATAATATATATAAAAGCAAAGATAGCATACTAGCACATCAAATTTTTGACGCTATTGTGTCAGATTGCCTTAATTAAAAATTGCTTTGCTGCCATATATTCAACACAGAAATGTAGCGAACATGCTTTTCAGAGATTACTTGGGCTAACGTCATGGAGAATGAACTTTTTTTTCCTAAAGAGTAAGATTTCGTTGCAGAGGACATACTGAGAGCATGATCTTAGGATTTATGTTGCTTATTTTGGGACCTAATTGTATGCAGTAGTCAGCTGGTCATGTGCTCTTGTTGAGAAACGTTATGTTATAGCTTCCAAGAGAACCTTCAGTAGCGGATGTAGAAAGAAGAGAAAAAACCAAAAGGGGCAAAGAAAAGAAAGCCTAGCCTCAAAGTTCATGGCACTTCATCCTGTAGAGAAGTACATCTTCTTGTGGGTCCTAAGCGAACTGGCAGATGAAGTCGCTAAGCAGCTGTCCATCATCTTTGAGAAGTCATGGCAGACCAATGAAGTTCCTGCTGACTGGAAACGGGAAAACATAACCCCCATTTTTAAAAACAGAAAAAAGGAAGACCTGGGGATCTACAAGCCGATCAGTCTCACCTCTGTGCCCGGCAACATCGTGGAGCAGATCCTCCTGGAAACTCTGCTAAGGCATGTGGAAAATAAGGAGGCAGTTGGTGACAGCCAACATGGCTTCACTAAGGGCAAATCGTGCCTGACAAATTTGGTGACCTTCTACGACGGCATTACAGCAGCGTGGCCAGCAGGGCGAGGGAGGGGATTCTGCCTCTCTGCTCCACTCTGGTGACACCCCACCTGCAGTACTGCGTCCAGCTCTGGGGCCCCCAACAGAAGAAGGAGATGGACCTGTTGGAGCGGGTCCAGAGGAGGGCTACGAGGACGATCAGAGGGCTGGAGCATCTCTGCTATGAGGACAGGCTGAGGGAGTTGGGGTTGTTCAGCCTGGAGAAGAGAAGGCTCTGGGGAGACCCTAGAGCAGCTTTCCAGTATATCAAGGGGGCCTACAAGAAAGCTAGCGAGGGGCTTTTTACAAGGGCATGTAGTGACAGGACTAGGGGTAATGGCTTCAAACTGGAAGAGTGGAGATTTAGATTAGATACTAGGAAGAAATTTTTAACTATGAAGGTGGTGAGACACTGGCTCAGGTTGCCAAGAGAAGTTGTGGAGGCCTCATCCCTGGAAGCGTTCAAGGCCAGGCTGGATGAGGCTTTGAGCAACCTGGTCTAGTAGGAGGTGTCCTTGCCCATGGCAGGGGTGTTGGAACTAGATGATCTTTAAGGTCCCTTCCAACTCTAACCATCGTATGAGTATTCTATGAAATGGAAATCCAGGGAAAAAATATAAGTGGAACATAAATATGAAGCTGAATTTCTAGAAATGGTGGCATTGCTTTTGCCACACAACACAGAGTACCAGGAATATTCCCTTCTATTCAGCTCTGAAAACCTCAGGCTAAGTCCACATCTACTTAAAGAAAATAACTTGACTTTTTAGGAATCAGTTTAGGTTAGAAGCTTAGCGTAGATGATTGAGGTATGTAAACAAAGGAAATGCTGCCAGTAAGTCAGATTTCGTCTTACTGCTTGTTTTGGAAACTGCCAATACCCTTAAACTGAAAGGCATAAAAAGGAAATGTTATTTGAGCAAAGACAAATGCTGGCCAGCATTGTCTTCATTGCTCAAATCCAGTGTTTTAAAAACCCTTATTTTGAAGTTGAAGATGCTCTACGGATAAAATGTCTCCAAGTAATTCTAACTTTAATGTACAAAAACATACATGCAGTCTTTATTTTTGGCTTCCAATTGATTTCTTTCCTTCTTTTTTGGTATTATGCTAGAAACCTGCTAAAAACTAGGTACACAATACTGGGTTTCAAGTGAGTATATTTTGGTATTGAAGTTTTGTTTTTTTTTTTCTCTTCCAGCCTCTTGTAGTGCCTCATAGAATTCATTCAACAAGTAGAAATGTGAGAGAAGAAAAGACACGCTCTGAAATAAACTGTAAGCATGTGTAATATGACAACATGAAATGTCCTTAAAATAATCATCGATTTTCACTTATTTCAAGTGACATTCCGGGTATCTGACATATATAGACACATTTTTAGTGACATATAGGAAAATAAAAACTTCTGCTGTTTCACTTACGGATTTAGGTTCTACATGACTGTGCAAAAGAAATGCTAGTGTAAAATATTTGAATATACTCTTTGTCAGCATTTCAGCAAATCCCAGTGTTGCTGCTTCCTAATTGAACGGGACACAACCTGAGCTCTTCTGAGAGCTGACTGGTATAGCTTCATATGCCGCCCCCACGAGCATATCAGAGCGATGCCAGATTCCGTTGGATAACGGAATGGCAGAGGAAGATTTTTTTCCTTCCTTAATTTAGTATTTTGTTGTAGTTTTTGCTTTTGAATTGAAACAGTCAGGTAGAAATCAGCAAAGGAGGAGGTTGATCACTGGCCATTAGAAGCAGACTTCATCCCCCAGATTGTAGTCATTCTTTTGCTTGAATTAAATCAGAGCAATACTTGGAGCTTTAGTTGCCCTTTCTTAAGCTAGAATTGAGGGGAGGAGTGTTAAAGAGTATCTGCCAAGGAGCTGTCCTAGAAGATGTGGTCCAAACTTCATTCAAGGCTCTTTAGCGTTAGTGAATCTCCCAGAAGAACAGATCCAAGAGTGAATTCACATGATGGATGTGGGTTTTTTCTGTAAATTACGGCTGTATTGCTCCTCTAAAAAGGCCACTTCACTGCCTTATTTGCTGAATGGTTTTCCTGATCCTGCTAATGGGGCGAATGGTTGATTGTGCTGCCTTTGTGATAGAAGAGTACTCTCTGTGCCCTTAGTTTCTAGCAGGCACAAGTTCGGTATGTGCATGTGTCAGAAGTTTCCATCAGTGGGGATATGATACACTCATTAAACTGTTCTTTTCCTTTTAGCCTTTGAAGCTAAATTTTGTCTAATTATAGTCCAACTTAAATCCTTGTTTTCCTTTTCTCCTGTTTAGTTGGTCAAGTAAAGTTTGATCCACCCTTGAGGAAAGAGACAGAGCCACATCACGAATTTGTGAGTAACAAGCAGCACGAGCTATGCTCTGCACATTATTCCCTGTAAATATCTGTGGAGGAGGAGAAATCCAAGATGTGAAGCATACTTCCTTAGCGCTACTAAATTTGGTAGCGATTTTTCTGACAAGTCATAATATATTGGTCCTAATTTTTTTGGTGCCATTACTCTATATACAGCAAGACACCTTATTTGTGGACGCTGCCAGGTGTGATGTATGTGCTAAGCAACAGCCCTTTGTTTTGACGTTTTCCCCTATCCTTTATACCTCATTGCCAAGTATATCATGCACTTTATTTAGAGTTATTTTTCAATTGTAACATTACTGTGCATGCTCAGAAGTTTCTCTCCCTTTTGCTTGTATTGACAATGATTGATAATGGATATAATAAAATTGAGAGCCTGGGAAAGAGGTATGATGCTACTGAAAAAAATGGGGTTTTGTGGGGTTGTTATTTTCCCACGCAAACAACCTTTCTGTGGCCCCGCATCATACCTGAGCAACACGGAGTCTGGCAGTTGCCATATTCTGTAAAAGTGTATTGCCAATGTTTTCTTCGTATGGACCCATCAGTACGAGAGGTATGAGAAATCGAGCAGTGAGGGAAAAGGCATCTATGCTGTCTCACACACACGATTGCCGTAGCTTCCTCTCTTCTATGGAGACTGTTGCTTTCCACGTCTGTGCACTTGGGCAGTTTCATCACATTGCCAGATAAAAAAAGACACTCCTTTGTTTCTTTACTGCTGATTTCTGTATTCTCCTTGTTTGTCTAAGGCAGGTGTTAAGGTGAAAAAGTTAGCTTAGCACATAGGTGGGAGAGACATTGGCTTTGCAGTGACTCTGTTTTGGGAAGGGTGTGTACCTAGGAATGTACTTCCTCTTCTGTAGCCTACAAACCACGTGAGTGGGACTTCTAATGCAGGTTTCCTTGTATTGCTCTGTAGTTGTATTAAAATCTTGCCAGTTCCTTGTCCTTTGGGAGTGGGTCAGCTGGCTTGGGGTGTGTGAGGTTGTATATAATCTCGCTCTGACTCAGCAACTGGCTGGACAGGTAGTCTGCAGTTTCTGGTGCCTGTTCGAGACAGAGTAGGATAGGTTACCAAATCACACATAGGACTTAGGCAATTATTTCAGGTATGTTATTTAGACCTTGACATAACTGCGTTAACAACATCATTTAGGAGCCCTGGTTATACAAGTGTTTATTAAATATGGTAATGAAGTCAGTGTTTCTGCCGTAAACTCATCAGTTAACTCAAAATGATTTTTGAACTGATTCCAAGTTGTCCTGGCTTTGCTTCCCTGTTGCATTGTTTGGATTAAAAAGCAAATACAATTGGTAGCGTCGTATAGTTCAAATTGTAATGCTTTTACTCCTTAAGAATTTTATTTATTTATACACACACAGAATCATAATTGTAAAAAGATGTTAATGGCAAAGCTGAAGTTTTAAAAATACTTTTTCCATTTCTTTCTTGTTTTATCAGTCACTGGCTATACAAACCACTTAGTGGACGGCTTCGTGGGCAGAGGTGTTCTCACTGTACCTTAGGAACCCAAGTTGTTAAACTGGGGAGAGAGATTTTCTGCAGGCATTAAAACATAACTTGTGAGAGGACTCCTTTGGCAGCTGTTTTTGGAAGGGAGAAATCGAGCCTTTTCCTACCTTGGGTGTTAGCAATCAGGACCTTTGCACTTTAGGATCTTGGAAGCTCTTGCCGCTCCGAGAAGGGACTCGATCCAGATTAATTTTGCTGATAAGGAAATCTCTTAGTATTGTCTATTCCTGTCAGAGTTTGCATATTTGAAACCTGTCTAAAGAACTTGCCTCGTTTCCCTCTCTGTAAGGAACATACGCATCTGCTTGCTAGGATGTTTCTGAAGAGGGAAATTAACTGCTCCACTGCTCATGTCAGAATGAAGTATGCAGAATTGATCTGTCCTTTCCAGATAAAATTCCTTTATTTTAGGAAAGCTTATATAATTCTTATCTTTAGAAGATTAATATGTTATTTCTGATGACCTGACAGGAGTATTTTCTGTAGTACTGATATAATTATTTGAGTTTATTTTCAGTGTAAGCATGAACGGGGAAAAAAAGCCTATTTATGAAAAAATCATCAGTTTGTCTGTCAGAGGATTACTGTGACATACGTAAAAATGCCACTGGAAGCAAGATAGATAGTTCCTGTAAGCAAAAGTAACGGCTTACATCGAATATTGACACCATTATGGTTGCTGGTTTTGTACTATATTGCCAATGGAGACTGTGAAGTAGAAGAGTTGTGTTGATTCTTACAAGCGCTGTTAGCCAAGAGGGAAGCAGAACTATGATTTTGAAAATTATGATGTTGGGTCTAGAGACCAAAGAAAAAACATATTTTGTCATTAGATATAGAACGAATGGACAACTTAAATTGGCACGTCAAAGGCAAACAAGAGATCTGTTCAAAGAATGGATGCTCGAACAAAGCCTTAGCACAAAGCAGGCTGAGGGAGAAGTTTGTAACAATCTACACGCTCTGGGAGAGAAGGTCTTTTAAACGGAAGCAGGAGCAAGAGATGCCTGTCTCTTCCTCCAGCAATAACAGTGTGGATCCCTTTTCATTTAAAGCAGTTCTTCTGACCTTTCTGCTTCTGTCTCACTAAAGCATGCTTAAACTTTATGCTTATTTACTTACGGGTATGAGTGCACAAGCCAAAGGACTGGACCACTGCAGCATGATGAGTGACTGCCGGTGGTGCACTGAGCTGTTGAACTGGTACGTGCTTGCCTTTTACTGAGGCAGTTTGTGGCTCATTACCACAGCTCAGGTGATGAACAATAATTCATTATTTTGCTGTGATTCGGTAGTGTTTGATAATGTGACCATACCCTTAGCTGTGGTTTACCCCCATCCCCGTGTCTTAACATGGCTTGAGTTTCAACTAACAACTTTTGTCTAGCAAGAAAATTCCCTTTTATGTATACCTGGCTTTCACTCACAATGTAAATAACTTGAGTTTTTTGATCTCTGTCTAATGAACAGCCTGACAGTAGCGATTTTTTGGACAATTCAGAAGAGATATACTACACTGCAAGATCTAACCTGGTATTTTTCATCTTATGCCTTTCTTTGTCAGTGTTAGTTTTGTCTGTGTTTTCCTTTTTCAAAGCTCATGTTTTGTCCTGTTGTACTGGTGTTTCCATCTGTGTAAAAGTCATTCGATTAGTCTATATGTGTATTTCTGAAATATAGGAAGGAATTCTTAGTATGTGTAGTATTGAAAGTATTTAACCTGCATTTGTGTTTAGTTGAATCACTTTTATAGAAGGGGCTCAGTATTATGCACTCATTTTAATTTCTTTATTTAGCTGCCTTATAATGCATAACTTAGTAATTTTTTGGAGGGTGATTAAAAATAGAAGACACGTTCTCTTCATATTTTTGACTGGTAGTTCCTTTAAGTAGTCCTGTGAAAGATTATAAAACTATATAAATGTAAGTCTCTGAATTCTCTAGGTGGTAATTATGTTACAGAATGGATATACACTTAATACAAATAACAGAAAGTGGGATCATAAGTGTTTTCAACGGCATTTGGCATCGTTTGTAGTCTGATACATTTTTCCAAATATTCTCTTACTGCGTTGCTAAAAAAATTGGTTGTTAGCATTGTAGTGTTGAAGTTACTCTAGAAAGTGAGTTTTCTTATTTCTCTGCTCCTTAGGCACTATATAGTTAGAAAAGTAACGCATTTAGCTCTTGGACATCTTCATATACTGTTGGAAAAAATGAAGAAACATTCTGCACTAAATGCAAAGCATTATTCTGCCAACTTTCTTTGATTTGTGAGATGTTTAATATAAGTGCATTAAGAGGAAAACGGAAAACTGGGGTGCTTGGGAATGTCTTGTTTTGTTTTTTTTAATGTGATTTTTTTGTTTGTTTTGGATTTTTGTTTGTTTTGGCATCAGTTGTCTTGGTGTGGCTTGAATCTGCCAATACCATAGTTACTGAGAGCTTAGACTGCCATCCCAGTTCTTGGAAGGAGCTCCCTGTGTTGCTTGATTCTAAAAATGTTTCACAGAGACCAGTAGCTTAGATTTCTCTGTGTGCGGTGGGAACACCTCCATCCTGTGCAATTGTTCAGGTTCTGGGAGCATGGTCTTGGTTTTTCAGTTTGGTTTGCTTTTGGTTTCATCTTTTCAGTTTAACACTTTTTTTAAATGTCTTTTTCAGGTTACGTTCAGTTTTGTCACCTGTCTTGTTAGCGTAGTATCTGACGATCTAAGATAAATGAGAACGTGTTTCCTAACTGGACAGTCCTTTCCCATCCTTCTTTTGCCCCATGCAGTTCAGTGCACTCTTCAAAAATGGTTACTATGATAAAGCTTAGAAAGTACTAGTGTTGTCACAATTGTGAGAGGATTTTTAAAGTAATTGACAGCACTTTGTGTGTTTCACTGCTTTCTTTACAACCTCGTGTGTTCGTTGTGAATCAAAGAGGAGAAGTCTGATTTGGTGGTAATGCTTTACCCATTTGTGAGATTCTTCCAGTAAGACCTAATCCTTCTGGAAATTAGAAGAAATATTTAGTAGTTGCTTCATTCTTCTGTTGTTGACCAGGACATACTAATCAGACTTGCCTTGTTCTCTCTCCTTCCCCGACTCCCCCCTCCTGCTCTGACAGCAGTGGCTTTGATGTACCTTAGCTTCAGATATGTTTAGTGAGAAGCGATATGTGGATTTTTCAAACATCATCAAAGGGAAAAGAGTATACTTTTTCGGAAGCATATCACCTACTACTGTTGGGCTCTGTCCCATACTGTTCTACTGATTTTATAAAATACCTTATGAGCAACAATTCTTCTGCAGAGCTATGTGTGTCTATAAGGTCCTACCAAGAAAAATTAACAGAAGTTGAGGCATATTTTGGGCAGCGTGAGTCACAAAAGGTGTACAGTTGAGGTTGGAAGCAAATTTGGCGAGTGAGTGAGAGTATTTTTACGTGTCACCTAGCCTTTTGCACAGCTGGCTGGATCGTATGGCAGCCTATGCAGTCACCATGCACATTATCTTTTAAAAATGTGACCCCTATGATGTGGTTACCCTTAAAAATCTTTCCTCTCTTTTTCCTCCTCCCCCTCCCTCTGCGCTCCTGAAACAGCTACCTGAATCTGCCAGAAGAATGGAGAAATTCAGTACAGGTCTTGTTTGCAGGGAAAATTCAGTGTCCAAACCCCAGTAGCCCTTCATGCAAATGGCAGACAGACAAGGACAAGATAGTACTTCTCTTGGATCTTCTACAAATGTACCCATGTCTAAATAAATAATAGAATATTTTACTCTAGGTACAAGGTTCTTCTCTTTTTCAGGATAGATCTTTTTTACTTTTTGTGCAACTATCATAGAATGGTTTAGGTTGGAAGGGACCTTAAAGATCATCTAGTTCCAACCCCCCTGCTATGGGGGAGGACACTTCCCACTAGACCAGGTTGCTCAAAGCCTCATCCAGCCTGGCCTTGAAGACCTCCAGGGGTGGCTCAGCCACAGCTTCTCTGGGCAACCTGTGCCAGTGCCTCGCCACCCTCATAGTTAAAAATTTCTTCCTAATATCTAATCTAAATCTCCCCTCTTCCAGTTTGAAGCCATTACCCCTCGTCCTGTCACTACATGCCCTTGTAAAAAGCCCCTCGCTAGCTTTCTTGTAGGCCCCCTTGAGATACTGGAAGGCTGCTCTAAGGTCTCCCCGGAGCCTTCTCTTCTTCAGGCTGAATAGCCTGTCCTCATAGCAGAGGTGCTCCAGCCCTCTGATCATCTTCGTAACCCTCCTCTGGACCCGCTCCAACTCGTCCATGTCCTTCTTCTGTTGGGAGCCCCAGAGCTGGACACAGTACTGCAGGTGGGGTCTCACCAGAGTGGAGTTAGAGGGACAGAATCCCCTCCCTCACCCTGCTGGCCACGCTGCTGAGGATGCAGCCCAGGATGTGGTTGGCCCTCTGGGCTGTAAGCGCACATCACCGGCTCATGTTGAGCTTCTCATCCACCAATACCCCCAAGTCCTTCTCCTCAGGGCTGCTCTCAGTCCATTCTCTGCCCAGCCTGTACTTGTGCTTGGGATTGCCCCGACCCACGTGCAGGACCTTGCACTTGGCCTTATTGATCTTCACGAGGTTCCCATGGGCCCACCTCTCAAGCCTGTCCAGGTCCCTCTGGATCACATCCCTTCCTTCCAGCATGTCGACCACTCCACACAGCTTGGTGTTGTCAGCAAACTTGCTGAGGGTGCACGCAATCCCACTGCCCATGGCACCAACAAAGATGTTAAATAGTACCAGTCCCAGTACTGACCTCTGAGGAACACCACTCATCACTGCTCACCATTTGGACATCGAACCGTTGACCACAACTCTTTGAGTGCGGCCACCCAGCCAGTTCCTTTTCCAGCGAGTGGTCCATCCATCAAATCCATGTCTCTCCAGTTTAGAGACCAGGATGTCGTGTGGGACAGTGTCAAATGCTTTGCACAAGATGACATCAGTTTCTCTCCCCTTATCCACCAATGCTGTAACGCCGTCATAGAAGGCCCCCAAATTTGTCAGGCACGATTTGCCCTTAGTGAAGCCATGTTGGCTGTCACCAACCGCCTCCTTATTTTCCACGTGCCTTAGCAGAGTTTCCAGGAGGATCTGCTCCATGATGTTGCCGGGCACAGAGGTGAGACTGATCGGCTTGTAGATCCCCAGGTCTTCCTTTTTTCTGTTTTTAAAAATGGGGGTTATTTTTTCCCTTTTCCAGTCAGCAGGAATTTCATCGGTCTGCCACAACTTCTCAAATATGATGGACAGCTGCTTAGCAACTTCATCTGCCACTTCCCTTGGATGAATCTCATCAGGTCCCATGGACTTATGTACCTTCAGGTTCCTCAGCTGGTCTTGGACCTGGTCTTCTCCTGCAATGGGCGGTACCTCATTCTCCCAGTCCCTACCTTTACCTTCTGCAGCTTGCGTGGTGTGGTTAGAGCCTTTACCAGTGAAAACTGAGGCAAGACTAGACAAGAAGTTTCTCAGGAACTTGCTTGGGTACCGTCTGTTGTTTGAGATTTTCTTGCACATGCTCCTTCCTGTCATTTTGAGTTCCTCATGTTCCTATTCTGGTCATTGTGCTGCGTTTTGGCAGCTGTTTTCTGACAGTGTCCTTTGCCTCAGGAGCAGCAGAGGTATGCTGGACTCTTAATAGGAAAAAAAAAAAAAACAACCCCACACAAAAAAAAAACACACAAAAAAAAACCCCAAACGAAAACCAACCAAGCAAAAACCACCCAACCTCCCCCCCAAAGACTTATGTGCACATTAGACTTTACATAAGGTAGACCTCCAACAAATGCTTCTCCTGTATTTTTCACTGTCTTTCTGTGTCCTTTAAAAGCAGTTGTTTGGGTACAGACTCAAATAAGTGGGAGACCTGAGCATTGCAGTTGCAGTGAGCTCAGTAAATGGTTTCAATCAAAGTAAGCTCCTCTAAAAGTATGTACACCTTTCTTCTAGAACAATTTTTAAGTTTTACAGAATTGATCCTGGGAGAAGCACATGAAAATCCAATGGCTAACTAAATACACGATTCTTCGTCTTACATTGTGGCAGCCACCACGATGACAGTGACGTGAATCTACATGCGTTGGCATAGTAGTTCCAAATTTGTATTCGTTGAAATGTTTTTGCTATAATTAAGTGTATGTTCAGCACCAACCCCATGCAGCACTACAGGCTTGGGGAAGAGTGGCTGGAAAGCTCCCTGGCAGAAAAGGACCTGGGGGTGTTGGTCAACAGCCAGCCGAATATGAGCCAGCGGTGTGCCCAGGTGACCAATAACATCCTGGCCTGTACAAAGACTAGTGTGGCCAGCAGGACTGGGGCAGTGATTGTCCTGCTGTACTTGGCACTGGTGAGGCCACACCTCGAGTACTGTGTTCGGTTTTGGGTCCCTTGCTACAAGAGGGACATTGAGGTGCTGGATTGTGTCCAGAGAAGGGCGATGAAGCTGGTGAGGGGTGTAGAGCACAAGTCTTCTGAGGAGCGGCTGAGGGAAGTGGGGTTGTTCAGCCTGGAGAAGAGGAGGCTGAGGGGAGACCTTCTCGCTCTCTACAGCTACCTGAGAGGAGGTTGTAGCGAGGTGAGGGTCGGTCTCTTCTCCCGAGTAAAAAGTGATAGGACAAGACAAGATGACCTCAAGTTGCACCAGGGGAGGTTTAGATTGGATATTGGGAACAGGCTGCCCAGGGAAGTGGTTGAATCACCATCCCTGGAGGTATTTAAAGGACAGGTAAATGTGGTGCTGAGAGACATGGTTTAGTGGTGGTTTTGATAGTGTTAGGTTTGTGGTTGGACTCGATGATCTTTAAGGTCCCTTCCAACTTAGGTGATTCTATAATTCAGAAGTAGTCTCAAGTTTCTGACGTCCTGAGGAAAAACGTGCAGCTTCTTTCAGGTTATTTTTTCCACCAGATCAGGTTCCCTGTGTGGCATTGCAAATGGCTGTGTCAGTGTGGTGGAGGGAGATGCGTGGGGTAGATAGAAGCTGGGAGTAAGGGCTGTTAAACCTAGCTTCTGCAGAGCTGTTGCTGTATGTGTATCTGCATCCACCTCTCAGAGGTGACGTGTTTACGAGTGGTGGAGTCTGGCAAGGGGAATCTGTATGAAAATTTGGCTTCTAGTCCCAGAAGCCCCATTTCTGAAAAACAGAGTTTACTGTTGTTCTGATTAAAACAAAAGGTCATGTTGAGCAAATAAAAATTCAGATTATCCTGATCTGCAATGAAATATTGTGGCAAAAAGTATTTCTTCCTTTTCATAGTGAGCTGAAATATAATTCCAGTTCATATACCGTAGACTGAGTTGCATACCTTGTTAAGTTATAAATATCATCAGAGAATCCCCAAAAACAGATGAGGTGGGAAGGAACCCTTGGAGATGTCTAGCCTGCTCCTGCTTAAAACACGGGCAGCTTCCAGCTAGATCCAGAGATTACTTTGGGCTTGTCCAGTTGAATTTTTAATCCATCTCAGGATGGAGACAACTGAGCATCTCTTGGCCCTGTACTAGGGCTGCACTGCTCCCCCGGGGAGGACTTGGTTCCTTATGGCCAAAGGTTGCATTGCTGGCTTTTGCGCCTGTTGCCTCTTGTCCTTTCACTGTGCGTCTGAGAAGAGTCTTCTCTATAACGCCCTGTGGGGTAGCTGAAAACAGCAGTTACTTTCTCCAGGCTACAAAAGCTCTGTTGTTTCAGCCTTTCTTATTGTGGCATTTGCTCCGTCATTTGAACAGCCTTAGTGGCCTTCTGCTGGCTTCCCTCCAGTCCGTCAATGTCTTTGTCCTGGGAAGCCCTGGAAGAACTGGACACCACATGCAGACGTGGCCTTCCAAGTGCCAAATAGAGGGAGTAACCCCAATTGGCTTCACTATGGTTGACCACCTGTACCACAAGTATTTGCTGCTGATGTGTAGTCCCCTCCTTGTCTGCAGAGTTGACCTTCCTACCGCCAGCCAGCTTCTCCTCACCCTCTTCTTGTGTATGTGGTTGGTCTGTTCTAGCTGCAGGACTTTTCAGTTGGCTGTGTTAAACCCCATGGGGTTTTGTTGCCTAGTCCTTCAGCTTGTTGAGGTTCCTCTGACTAGCAGCCCGCTCTTTTTTCATTGTTTGTTTGGGGGTTGTTTTTTGTGTGTGTGGTTTTTTTGTTACATGTTAGTGATCTCATAATAATGTTGGCCAGCTATCTCAGCACCTTGGATGCATTCCACCTGGTCCTAGTCTGCATCATACTAACTGATTTGTAACACTATAGCTAGTGATTTTTTTTTCTTTGTATTGGGGGAAAAATTAAATGTTTCTGCATTGGACTTTATTTAATTTAGCCTGCAGTATTCACCACACACTGAGAAGTGTTGAATTCTACCATTTTAGAAAGTGACAGAGGTGTTGAGCAGAACTTGGATTTGATATCTCGGGTTCCAACCTACGGTTGTTTTCAGTTGTTATGAACTTAATTAGCATTCATTTTAGACTTCTTTGGCAAAGAATGCACTGTTGTATTTGCCAGATGCATTTATACATTTGGTCCTATTTAAATAATTTGGTCATGGGTTTTTGCGTTTTTTGAGTGGTTTTGAGGTGGGTTTTTTTTTTTGTTTCGGCTTATAAATTCTGAGTTTAATAATTTGTAATAGCTTTTGGTAATACTTAATTTTAGGTATGCAATGTTTCAGCGTAGCTGTTCTGTGTTAGTTAATTATTTGTGGCAGAAAAACTAAAATACCAGTGGGAAGCGATTGACTTGCCCAGACGTCTTTTTTTTTTGGTTTAAGTAATTTTTGTCCTCACTACACAGGCATACATATGCTTTTCCTTTGTTACAAGCCATGAAGACTCCTATCCTACTTAGTTGCAATATGTTTTTAGAGTTATGTTAGCTATCAACGCTGAATTTCAGAGTAAGTCTTCATTATTTGTTCAGCTTTAGGTAATGAAATGATGCATTTATGTTTGGCTTTAAAAAAAAATCTAGTTATACTGGTTGTTCTGATAAAGTATAACAGCTCACTGGAGGCTTTGCGGGATACACGCAGTATTTACTGATGGATGCAGCTAGAAGGTTTATAAAACTATAACTTCTGGGTATATTTGGAATAGAGGGTAGAAGAAAAAATACATTGTACTTTTTAAAAGCTCTCTAGCTCTCAGTATTTATTTGTCGAGAGTGAAAAAGAAGGAATTTCCTTTGCAATGGATTGCTTTACCCCACATTTGGAGTGAAAACCAGTAATATTTAAAGGGCTTAGAAGAACACTAACAAGCTAGTTAAGGCAAAAAAAATACATACCCAATAAGAATCGTACTCAAGTAAATGCTAATAGGCAGCACAATAGTAAACTGAATCACAGAACAGTAGAGGTTGGAAGGGACCTTCGGAGATCATCTAGTCCAACCCCCCTGCCAAAGCAGGTTCATGTAGAGCAGGTTGCACACGATCGTGTCCAGGCGGGTTTTGAATATCTCCAGAGAAGGAGACTCCACCACCTCTCTGGGCAGCCTGTTCCAGTGCTCTGGCACCCTCAAAGGAAAGAAGTTTTTCCTCATACTCAGATGGAATTTCTGTGTTCCAGTTTGTGCCCAGTACCCCTTGTACTATCGCTGGGCACCGCTAGAAAGAGTCTGGCCCTTTAAATATTGCTAAGCATTGATGAGATCCCCTCTCAGTCTTCTCTTCTCCAGGCTAAACAGACCCACATCTCTCAGCCTTTCCTCGTCAGAGAGATGCTCCAGTCCCCTGATCATGTTTGTAGGCCTCCACTGGACTCTCTCCAGTAGTTCCTTGTCTTTCTTGAACTGGGGAGCCCAGAACTGGACACAGCACTCCAGATATGNCGCTGATCACAACCCTCTGAGCTCTGCCATTCAGCCAGTTCTCCATCCACCGCACTGTCCACTCACCTAACCCACACTTCCTAAGCTTACCTATGAGGACGTTATGGGAGACAGTGACAAAATAAAGAAAATAAAGCTTTTGTCTAGGGAAGTTGTGGTTGCCCCATCCCTGGAAGTGTTCAAGGCCAGGTTGGATGGGGCTTTGAGTAACCCAGTCTAGTGGAAGGTGTCCCTGCCCATGGCAGGGGGGTTGGAACTAGATGATCTTGGTCTCTTCCAACCCAAATCATTCTATGATTCTATAATTTTGTCCTTTTAAAGCATTTCAACATAAGTAATTCTGGCAGGTGTCACTTTTCATAAAGAAAATTCCAGTAAGGCTTAAAAAGTCTGGTGGCAGATGAAGGCTGCTTATGTTTTATGGAGCTTTACTTATTTTCTTTTATTAATTTTCCTGTAATTGCTGTACAGTATATATAGCCATACACTGTACAGTGTGGAAATTAAAATGGATAGATGTTTTGGCTCTGCCCAGCATAAGGTCTTGGCTTCCCACTTCTAATTAATGTACTTTTGCAACATGTAGACAAAGCGCTTGTCACTTCAAGGTGAAAATCTCAGATTTCATTATACATACTGATCTGGGGTTATTTTTCTCAACGGCCTTCCGGTCTTTGTTCTGGCATCCTCTCACATAGACTCACACAACCTGGTTAACCTCCTTGTTTGTGAGTCTGGTGACATCTTATGTTTCCAGTCTTGTTTTCTGCTCTGTAGCTTGAATCCTCAAAATACCTGTGCTTACATGTGGAAGTTTTTGAGATTGCATAGAAGTAATGTAAGTACTCACAGTTAAATCTGTGTTTCTTGGTGGTGGATTGGAGTGCGTCAACTGGTGGTGAGGACCAGCAGAAAGGAATTGCCTGGATAAGGTGACACATATTGGGAGTGATGAAGAGACTGAAATTGCGGAGAGCCTAGGATGGCCTTTCTTGAGGGAAGGAGACTTGCTGAGCTTGTTTGGAGCGAGGAACGGGAGGAGTTGAGATTGGGGCATAGGAGGAGGATGAAACTGTGAAGAAGGACGATAAGGATAGCAGAAGGGGTCAAAGATGCCCACGACTGAGGCCTGACCCCTTCCACCTGCTACCTCGCAGAGCCTGGGGCACGTTCCTGGAGAGAAGCGAGCCTTCTTTCCAGGTGGCACAGCCACTTGTGAGCCATTCTTTCCTGTCACCTAACTTTCCGGCTCCACTGACAGATGTCTAGGGGAAGAGTCGGGTGGCCCTTGCATATCAGATCCGTAGAAGTGGATGGAGTTTGACGGTTTTGGGGTTTCTTAGTTTAATTCTAGAAAAAAAGATGCGTAATAAAGTCGGTACAAAGATTGAAAAGTCAGTCTCTCCGTGGTTCAGGAAACGCCAGCATCTGGCTTGCCTTTGCCTTTTTATTCAAACCACTGATATAGGTGTTCTTTTACATCAAGTAATTATCAGTTACACACTGGTTTTTCCACAATATCTCACTTGTCTTGGGGAAATATGGGAAGTCACTGAAGCGATCAAATGCTACTGACAGCTGTGGTAGAAACAGCCATGTGGAAACTACTACTTAGCTGTACAGAGCAGAATTGAGGCTGCAGTAAACCACCCAGAAAACAATAAACGTAGCTTTGTATTAAAGTGATTGCCCTTCACTCTGGAGCTGAGAGCTGCTGCACCCTCAGCTTGGAGCACTGGGAAATCTAGTGTAAGACTTTGCCTCTGATTTTTTCAAAATGGCCTTTTGAGAGATCAACCCCACGAGTTGTTGTGATCTAATCCCAGCTTATTGCTCTTATAGCTTGGATACCCGGGCATCTTCCTGAAGGATAGCATGCTTTTGATCTGGGCTGCAGCTGAAAGAGGCCTGTTCCGCAGAAGATGTCGGGAGACCTTTAAAATGTTTCTTGGAAAGGAGCAACGTAGCTCTATTTATCACTAACTTAAGTGATCAATAACTCATTTCTCCTGGCGAATACACTCAGAATTTTGGGAGCAAATTTGTGCTCAGATTTTTCCTGTTGTGATCCACTTGAAGAAAAAAATACCCTGTAATTATAGCAGTATACTCCTGGCAGATGTGGATTTGATGGTGCTTCAGTATGGTCCCTGTATTCCCATTAATGCATTAAATCTATATGCCGTATGGCATCTATTGAATAATAGTGTTGGACGCCTGTTGCCACTTCTTTTTCCAAGGAGCCCGTGCTCCATGATTGCTTGAGTGCTTGACTTTGCTGTTACTATTGTAATTTTCTTTTGGATACCAAAGGTGATCTTAAAGTATACATGATAACATCTATAGTTATCCTTAAAATAGGTATTGCTGTAACCAGAGCTATAAAAACACCTTTACTGTCTTCTCTGCTTCTTTCTTCAACATCCACATCTGCTAAAGGCATGTCAGGCTCCCTGTCGGAACTACTCCCCATCTGAAAGGAGTATAATGTGCCAGTGAGGGATGGCTGGGTTCTCTTCAGGGTCTGGTAGATCACAAAGTCTTTTTTTTAAATTATTTTATTATTTTTGTTTTGTGTCTTTTTCTGCAGCCAATTTTATTTGAGCAAAGGATCTATGTGTCCAAGGAAGGGGCTAAGGTCAGAGTTTTAAACAGGAATTGGAGATGCAGCAAACTGGCAGAGAGGAGATTTTTGGGTCCAATTGGCCTGAGTGGTGTTAGGGGCCAGGAAAGCCAGAGGAATGAGCTTGTTTGGTAGCTCAGATGTGGCGGAGGGGGGGTAACAGCAGTGTTACACAGCATATGTGTTTGGTGCTCGTGTGTTCGCCTTAAAGATTCATTCTTTTGTATTTGTAGGATCTACAGCTAGAGTATGGTCATGGTCCTCAGTGTGGCTACTTCTTGGGTGCAAATAAGTGAGTAAGCAACGGCATTTTCTGTCTTTAATTCATTCAAGGCTGTTTTAATAGAAAAATCACAAATGTGTGTTAAATACATTAGCTGAAATAGATGTAGTAAATATGTCAAGCGTGTTTGTATTGGTTACAATTCCAAAAATCACTATGTCTAAATTAATAGTAATTCCAGTGATACAGAATTACAGCACTTTTCAGTATTTGAGGCTGTTGGCCATATTGTCTCTACGGTACTGTAAGCTTCTTTTCAAGAGCCATTCTCTTGGGCTGCTTGTTAACAAAACGTTCTGCATGATGGGTCGCACAGAGCACAATTTTACCCCATCTAGGAAGTATCAGTGCTGCTCTTTGACATTGCTTTATGCCCTACTTCATGTTGTAGGGCACTAGGAATGTTCAATTATAGATGCTTTAAAAAATAAAACTTACCTATCTCAGCAAAGTCCTTTAACTTCATGTTCATACATTTAATAATTTTGTTGTATTAATCATATGAAATAATTTTTCATGTAATTCTTCCTTTCCACCCGATTTCTTAATTTACATTTATGCATGTCAGAATTAGGATGCCTAGCTTTGCTTTGCTAAATTAAATCATACTTTAAAAATGCAGAAAATCTAAGCATAGAACATGCTATTTTTACACAATCTTTTAGTTGGGGAAAATATGAATACTGGTATCTTCCAAAAGCCTGTTGTTTCTCATCCCTGTGTTTTGCCTGCTGTTCATTTCTGTCTGAGTTTTCAGACCGAGACACAAAAATGAAGAAGCTCAGAATGTTACAAAAATTAACTAGGGAAGAATAAATTTATTCCAATAGTAGTTTAATCCTCCTGTCAGTCTGATTTAATTTTTTTTTAATGATATAATTTTCTTGCATAGCGTGGATTTGTTTTAAACTGGATCAAGCTAAGACTGTCCTTGTTTTAGAGTATAGGGAACAAGGACCACCGCAATTAATAGCAATGCATTAATAAACACATATGAAAGTGTGTTGTATAAAAAAATAAAAAAAATACAGCTACGTTCATTTGTATGTGGAAGTTCAATGTATGTTCTGAAAGCCAGCTGAAATAACATGCTTTGGATTATTTACTGATAGAATCATAGGAGCATTTGCCCTGGCTTTTGAGAATTAAGTTTGTGTGCCACAATTAAACTGTGTTCTTATTCTTATTTAATGCTGAAGGAGTCTCTTAAAATCAGTTGAAGAAGAACTGCATCAGCGGTAATTCTATTCTTTTTTTTTTTTTCCCCCCTTCTTGTGTGTTTCAAAGTCATTTGTGTGTTGATTTCTTATGTCTGTCACAACTAGTTCCTGTTTGTCCCTGTACTTGCTGAGAGGATATGGGAGAGGCTTAGTTGTCTGGATTGCAGCTGTGCTTTAAGGAATAATAATAATTGTAAAAAGCTAAAAGACAGTAAAATTCTGTAAAAGAGGTAGTAGCCCTTGAGCTCAGAATTTTTCACAGTAACCGAGGTAATTTTAATACAACTCACTCAGCCTTAGTACTTTGTTCATTTTCTTAGGGGACATGTGGCACATTTAGAAGATGATGATGATGCAGACGATGATACCAAACAGTAAGTCCTTTCTTGTAATAAATAAATAAATATATAAAAGCTGATTCTTGAATAGATGAAAATTTTTTAAAAAGTTGAATCATGTTCTATCCCTAATAGCTCAGGATTCTTTGGTAGCATTTTTAAAGATAGGCATTTAACCTTAACATTACATCACCAGAAGTTTTCTTATTCTGATGATAAACTTGTTATAAATTAGGGGGGGGAGGGGCCAGTGTGTGTAAAATCTTGTTCTTTGCTTGATACAGTTGTCCTTTTATCTTCAAGATATTGAACAAAATCTTGGCATAGTTACATTGAGCCAGCAGTTCATCTGACCCCGTCCCGGTGTCTTCTTTAGAAGGGACGACTGTATATTAAAATAAAGCTCATTAAAAATACATAAAATATATACATAACTGTCTTTGCTAGATGTTTGAGTTTATTCTGTCCACATTCTCAGCTAGGAGGATGCTTGTACGGGTGCTTGATTCTGGAATAGAGCTGGCTCCCTTACCATAGAGAGAGCAAGGTTATGTGACTGCAAAGACCGTATCAATGGGCATGTGTTAAATTAATTATGCTCATGGTAAATTGTACTGGTATAAGTATTCTTGGGCTGGTTTTGATTGAGAGGTGAGAGCTGAAGCAATTTAAAAGGCACAGCCAGTATGTGGAAACTTACATTCCTAAAGAAATCTGATGTAAAACCAAAAAGAAAGATGCCATTGAGACAGAATTCTTATTTGCTTTCTGTTAATGGATAATTTTGAAGCTGTTGCTTCATACCAGAAACCTGTAAAACATGTTATCTATTGCTGACATCTGTCTCTTTCAGAGAACCAAATCTCTCTCTTTTTTTTTGTCTTGGTTATTTTACTGCTGTTCTTTTAGAACAAAGATTTTTATCACTGTACTGAGCATGAGGGACAGCCCCCTTCAAGAAGGGTAAAGCTGTTGATAGTGTCTGACGTCAGCTAGGTGACACGTACATTAAACTTGTATTATTTAATGGTCAGCTTCTCAAAACACAAGTATGTTTGCTGTTTGACACAAGTGATATTTATAGAAGAAAAATTATTTTAGTCAGTTTTTAGCAGGCTTTATTCCCATGCTAATCCTTAAGAAATCCTTCCTATTTCATTATTAAGAGGTTATTTAAAGGCGTGATTGATTATGCAGTACATTAATATGAAGTTCCCATGTCTTGTCTTTGAGAGGAAGAGGTTGATAATACTCTTCATTGATTTGCTCCCCTGCATTTGGACCAAGCCGAGACCCCGCTTTGCTCCTAGCTGGGCAGATCTTGGTGATGATAACTCGGGCGTCCTGCACTGTAGGATGTTTACGGTCCCCTGTAGCTCCATACTGCCGGCTCCACTCTGGCCTGCAGTGTAGACGCTCTGGATATCTACGCTGCTGCAAGCGAGCTCAGCTTGGTTCCTCCCTCTATACTAATCTCTGGATATTTGTGTACAGCTCTGTCTGTCCATTTTTGCTTAATATTTCTTCTTTTCTTTCTTTTTTTCCTTCCCCCACTTCTTGCTCTGTTTACAGCCAGTATCATCAACTTCGTAATGTTCCAGGGTTTGGAACCTCTTGGTCCCTCTGTCTTGAAGTGCTTGCACTGATTTCTTTGTCCAGTGCTTTGGGATTCTTGTTCCTTGCCCAAGCTCCATCAGAACTTTCAGACAGCATTGGCTTTAGCTGCTTTTGTTGCTGTCGTATTCCTGTGGATTTTCTTTTTCAGGTTAAGCAAGAAAGAACCTGATAGTTTCCGGAGAGGTTCCAATCATCTGACCCTAAGGACAGTCACCAGTGGTCTTCCAAAAAAGTCCTGGTGGTTTTTGCTTCTTCCCATATTTCATCCTAGGAACTCTTGCCCTACAAAGAGGGCCTGACAGTTTCCTGTAAGCGTAGGGGTAAGCCTTGAATGCCTCAACCTTGGATCAGACAGATTCTGCATCTGTGCCTGTCCCCTTGGTATCTGCTTGAGCCCAAAGCTCTGCTGCAATATGTTGGTTCATCAGTTCCGTCTCGGATATCTTTCTCTGGAGCTCACTGAAGATTCAAGGCTTTTGTTTGATTTATATTCTGTGAGATGGAGCTGCAATTGAAGAGCAGTCGCTTCTCCCTTCAGATCCGGAACAGAAACAATGAAGCAGCTGTACACCTTCCAGTCCAAACTAATGCCGCCGCATGACTCTGAAGCTGGGTGATTCATAGCAGCAGAGAATCCACATGCTTCGGGGAACAATATAAAATTACCTATCTTCATTTAATAATTTTGGTTGTTTTGGTATTTCTTTTTCTGTCACGTGCAGCAAAGCTTATGATGCTTGAACTTCTTGATTGTGGAAGGCAGGAAAGCAGAAATTATTGGGCCACTGTCCTGCATGATCAATGGTGACAAACTGCACATAAACCTTGTGGTTGAAACCAGGGCACACAGTCCTTTGTACAAACATCTGTCACATTTATGCCAAATCCTTGTCTTTTTTGGTTTTTTATGTCTGGCTGCCCAATAACACTGTGACAGCTCTCTGAGATGCAGGGAAGAATGTGAAAGCAACTACAAATGGAGCTTGGACACACATGACTGAGACCTTAAGTTTGGTCCCATGTTATGAAGAGAAGATAATTTCCACCACCATAGCAGCTGAAGTGCACGATACAGGGTAACCCATTCTCATAAGTCCCCTTCCAACTTCTCTGAAATCAAAGTAACTGATAAGATGCCAGGACAGAAATTCCTGAAGAGAATGGAGCAAAGCAGACAAGTTGTTGATCTGTAAACAAGCAAACAGATATCTTACTACTGGGACATTTTCCCAAAACTTTGAAACATAATTTAAAAATAAGGAAAATGTTGTGCAAGAATGTCAAGCTTTCGAAGATGTTTTCTGAACTTATTTAATGGAAATACTTTTCCGTTCCAAAAGATTAGGAAACAGGACAGTGTAAAAGTTTTTAAAAACATAAGATATTTAGGTATTTAGGATTTTTTAAAAACACAGCACATTCTTTAAAACCCAGACCCAATAGAGGAAGAATGCTCCTGATGCTTCAGCTTTCTTGTTTCCTGCTGATATCTTGTACTGTTGAGCCAAGCTTTTGAATTGTTCTTGCATTAAAAAGTTTTTTCTTTCCCAAGATTTCTGTGCAAAAAGAAACTCATGGAAGAAAAAAAAAAAAAAACAAACGCAAAGCAACCCAGACAGCGGACTAGCTGTTCATTGCAGATGGGTTTTCCTTTCATGTGTCAGGCTGTTCTGAAAAAGTCAGTGGTAAATTTCTCGAAGANAAAAACCCATGGAAAAAAAAAAAAAAAAAACAAACGCAAAGCAACCCAGACAGCGGACTAGCTGTTCATTGCAGATGGGTTTTCCTTTCATGTGTCAGGCTGTTCTGAAAAAGTCAGTGGTAAATTTCTCGAAGAATGGTATGTGTCAGTTTTTCTTGTAATTCCTATTTCCCCTCTATACCTACAGATGCCCTGCAGAAAAGCTCACTGACGTCCTAAATCTTTCTCCTCTCAGTCGAGTAAATATCGGGCCTGCTCTGCATCTCCCTACTTTTTTCTGCTCAAGTATGGGCATCTTCAACAAATCAGTTCGTGTCACTTTGCCCTCTCTAGGCATGGTCTGTGATACTTGAGGTTTTGGATAGTATCTGTGGTACGCATAGCAGTAACGCGATGTTTGAAAGTATTCATGATGCAGTGATTTGGATATAATAGTGCTGTTGACAAGTTAGTGGTGTTTATTTGTATGGCATTTGTAAAATCCTGTATCCTCTTGCACACTGCAGCGCGAGGTTCAAAGAGCTACACTGGACAACAATCTGGTTTGTTTCTTTTCTTTGTAGTGCTACTATGAAACCTAAAGTGCCACCTCCTTTACCACCAAAGGTAAGTGAGGGGGATTTTGCTACCCAGAATAAAAGGGCACTTTAAATAACTAAACAAATGCAGAAGTATCTAAATGACTATACTGCCATGTTTCTCTCACTTGAGCCATGACTTGAAGACTTGAATCAAGTTTTAAGTCAAGGGTATATCCAGGGGCTTGGCCTATATGTTCGTAGCCTTTAATTTTTAATAAAGAGCTGCCAAATAAAGAATCAGCTTGCTAACTTTTGGTGTCTGAATGGGGATCTTCAGAGGCATGCCTGGATCAGATTAGGCTTTTGCATACTGCTACTCGAAGAGTGAGTGAATCTTTTCACACTGAAGTTATCCTAATATGAGCAAAATAAAAAAAACCTTAATTTTTTTTGTCTGGCTGTCATTTCCCCGGGCAAAAACTGCAGGTTTGACTACTTACCCTCCTGCACTATCTTTGCATAACTGAGAAGGATTTTACAAGCAGCATTAGTGCAGCCAGCGTCTAAACAACGTTGCCCTTTGTGGTTACCTCCCCTATTTGAGACTCTTTACACAAAGTTCTGGCCAAATCATTGAATGTTCCCTACTTTCTACTTAAATGTCTGTTTTGGTTATCTGCAGTCATAAACAGTGACATTTCCACATGCCCAATAATTGTTTAATGCGTGACTTAAATATTACGATTTTGAATTTGTCCTTTGTCAATAACAAGGTTTTCCTTATTGCTATGCATTTCCTTCTAGTTTGTTTTTTGAAAGAGATTTGCATGGCAGAACATGTTGCGTTATCAATTTACTTCTGAAAATTCTAGGATCCAAATGTTGCTTGTGTTGTTTTTTTCTCATTGAGAAGTAGCATGGATGCTTTGAATCTTTTTTCATAGTGGTTTTATTGTTACTCTGTCTTTTTCAGCCTAAATCCATCTTTATCCCCCAAGAAACTCATTCTTCTGAAAATGATAGTCAAGGGACAATCAAGAGATGCCCAACATCAGAGAGTCCAGCAAAATCTGCATCTCAAGTTCCACCCAGACCACCACCTCCTCGGTTACCTCCACAGAAATCTAATGCTTTGGGTAATAACAGTGATACCAAGAAGTATACAAATATTTCTAAAATAATCTAATGTGATTTTTTTTTTCCTACATCCTCAGCTGTGCACGCATTAAGGCATACTGTGGTAATTTTTCTGTGGTGGCCAAGTAACAGAACGTGCACGAAAGCCAAAATGCGCGACGAAGGCATGCTTAAACTCTTAAGAAGGACAAATGTACCTTCTAATACAGTCACCGACACAATTCCTGCTGATGCCATCAGTGACATAATTGCTTTTCTAAGCAACAGGCTTATAATGTAGTGTAGCAGGATTGTTGCAGGGAATGAAAAAAGTTTTCCTGTATGTAGGTTTCAGGTTCTGGCCCTGAGTGTCAAGTGTTGTTGTCATTTGACATGTCAACAATAGAGTTTTGCTTTCAAAATTTGCTTTGGGTATGTAACGAACTGGGTTGGGTAGTATAGCAGGTAATTGTGTTTGTTTACTGTTTGCTCAGGCTGTTCCTTTTATGCTTTTGTTAAAGTCTGATGCTTTGAGAGTTATCTGGCCTGGCTTTTCTTAAGCAAGCTTGATGTCTGACTCTTCATTGATAGCTTGCTAGTTCTTCCTTGCTACATATTTCATTTGTGTGTTACAGATTTGACTGTAATGCCTAAGCATCCAGTGCTAAGAAATGCTTCAAGGCTATTTGTAAAGAATAATTGAAATGTTAGCTGTAGCCAAGGTTTTCTTTAGATATGTTAAATACATTTTTCGTCATAATCGTGACTGCATCCCTTTCTATGCCCGTGTTAGATTTGTTATATTAATTACCAAAAGCCACGGACTGAGATTGAATGTGGCTTTATAGATGGGTATACGTGCACATGGAGGAACGTATATGCTTTAGAAATATATTGGGGTATTGGAACACGTTCTGACATAAGTGGAACTTTTGGCCCTTCAAAATTGTTTTTAGGCTAGACTACTCTTTGAGTTGAAGGTAGAAGAACACATTTTTAAATATGAATCTTTCTAGGTAATGGAGTCACTTCTGTACAATTGAATGGTGAAAGAGAGGGATCACCACATCAACAGAATGAAGCTAGAGACACTAATCTTTCAAGAAAAGAAAAGAAAGAAATACTGGTAGGTATTTAGGCTTCTAGGTGTTATTTTGAAGTTGTCTCAACTGTTTTGCATGCGCAATGAAAAGGAGCAGGTACGCTCCTTGGTATAGAAATAATGCTGGATGGCATCTCGTTTACTTTGAATCAAAGCACAGTTTTGCTAGATTGTCTAGTTGTGATACAGTCTTAAGCTGAAGTCTGAGTTGGTATTTAAATTTCATTAGAAACTGACATCATTACGGATTTACTTGCTTGTATTCACATTCTTGAGAGACATGTAATGAGAGCAAGATCCTACGAGAGACATGTAATGCGTTGTACTGAGCAACGACTATTTAAGCAAATGAAGAAATTAAGGAATATACTGCCACCTGATGGCTTGCTGGAGGATTTGGCTGGCCCTGGGAAAGGAGCTGAGTCAGGGCTGTTCCCAAATGAGTCCTCCTCCTATCCCAGATGTAAGCATACAGGCTTTGTGGTGTTCAGGGCAAAAAAAGATGGAGAAATGTAGATTGAGAGTACAGCTATGCAAGCTGCTTGCCTGCTGGCCTCTGGAGCTCCGGGTTTCAGGGATTAGCAGCTTGGGTTTAGTGTCAGACTTGAGCTACGTATGCTCATGTGAAGTTGCACGTGTGAAGACAGTGCAGTTTTACACGTCTAACCTGATGCAGCTGTGGGCTGAGGAAAGGGAATATTCCTGCATCCCTTTCTCCTCTTCCAAGTGAGTGTTTCCATCAAAGCCGCACGTGGCTTCCAGAGTGGTCACTCTGTTACTGTGATACAAAACTGGGAATGTGAGATAGAAGAGAGTGAGACATCTGTGGTTAGATCAGATTAAACGTAACATGAAACTGCACTCTTCGGGGGCTTCTTCTAAGGATGAGGTTGGAAATGTCACTCTTTGGAGAGAATTGAAGAGGAAATAGAGCAGAAACGTTGTGTGCGGTTTTGATTGGTTTTAAGGAAGTGCCAGTAATACTGGCAGTACTTTGGAAAGTATGATTTCCTGAGCTGCTTTGAACTTGGCATTTGAAATTGTGTGTTTGGAGTTTTCTGTGTTACCTGTAAAATACATTTCTTCAGAAGCATGTGTTTACTTGGAGGAATTGGTACTGATACAGGAAAGTGGGTCTAGTGCTGATTGATAGAGTTTAACGCTGCTTGTAATACTGAATAATTGAACAATTGCTGCAATATCACTTAAACTTTGTATGCTGGATACTTCTCTTCAGGCATCGTCGTAATGTGAAAATGTTGCGCAATAGACTGTGCAGACATTCAGTGAGGAGATATTAGGGAACCACAGTAGAGATTTTAATGGGGAAAAAAAAATAAATTATACTGGTAGTTTGTGGCGTGTGGTCAGAGAGACATGTGGGTAGCAGACTCACACAGAATTATGGAAGTGTCCATTGGAAGGGAAGTCTTTAGCCTAACCTCATGCTTAAAAATGGGACTGTAGCCAAAACTCAGCCATGGCTTTCCAATCTAGTACCTGTGGCACTGGGCACAGTGGAGTGTCCCATTAGGTGCCTAGTGCCTTCCATTTAGTGTAGTGTAGAAATATACAACACAATGCTATTTATTGTCTTAAAAAAATCCGCAGGGAGGGTTTTGTATCTATTTCTTATGTAGATATAAGTATTGGCTTTTATTTTCTCCTAATGTAATTATGCTCAGTTATTGAGTGCTTTTAACAGCATTCTGAAAGAAATTTTTTAGACTTGTATTTTGGTTATGCTGTAGTGTGAGGAGAGGATACGCGTGTTCATGCATATATGCACATGTGAATATGAACATTTTAACTTTTATTTTCTAGAAACCAATTAGTAATGGCCTTCCTCCCACACCTAAAGTACACGTGAGTATTACTGAGTCACACAAATGCATGTTGGAAGTAGGACATGTCTTCTCACTAAAGCTGAGAGAGTACCTTTTTTGAATGTTTAAAAGCCAGTGTCTCTTAGAAGTGTTAAGCCACAGGTATGGGATTTCAGAAATCACCCTTGAATTTGTGCTCTTGAAGTAATTTTTGGAAGGTTTTTTTATTTGCTTGCTTCATTAAAACGTGAATGAGAGTTCTGTGATTACTGTCACAGAAGTACTTTCAGCGTACTGAAGGTACTTACTGATCGGAGGAGCTGATGCCTCTCAGGAACTGCAAATAGCTCAAAGTTTATACTCTGCAGCTCAAGGTTTGAAAACTTCTAAAGACAGGATTCATAGATGCCTTGGGGCTGGAAGTAACTGTTACAGACATCTGTGTGCACCGTCACAACATAAAGCAAACTAGGATTTCGTTATAGTATCTGCACGGGCTCGTCGCTGTGGTTTTAGCCAGGACTGTGATCAGAAGAACCAGTCTTTCCTTCTTCTTGACCATTTGTTTCTGCCCTCACCACTCTCCTTGTGTGCCTGCGTGTAGTTGTGCTGTGCACCAAATGGGGGATTCGTCTGATTTTAAACTGACCTTTTTTTGCTACAGTACTCCTAAACCAGATTAGTTTCTTATCTTTAGATAAGAAAATAAAATTGCTACAAGGATATGGAAGTGCAAATGATACTACTGTTTGCTCCCTACCCATTTCAGAGAAGCAGGACAGATTAAGGTAGATGTCGTGCTTCTGTTCCTTAGAACTGTGGTCTCCTGCAGAAATGCACAGGATTGTTGTGGAGCTCTGAGTTCTTGATATGTTTAGCATCATTTATTGAGGTCAATCCTGTTTTAAAAAACTAAATATTAAACTAAATGCACAGCCTTAGGAGTATGTACTTTAAACTAGTGGATGACAGAATTTTGAAGCACTCCACACATTGAAAAGAACCAAATCATCATGGGGAGGGGGAAATAAGATAGATTCAGTGACTGGAATGAGAAAAAGGGTAGAAAATAGAACAGCTCAAAATGAAGTCATACGTGTTGAACTTTTGCAACAAACTTCAGGGACAGGCTGTCGGAGAATGACTGTGAGTTGCTAATATAATGAAGCTGTAGAAAGAGACTGGCTAAAATAGGAAAACTTCTGAAGCTGATCAAATGAGTCTTTGGGTATTCGACTGCTCTCTGCATGTTCATGCACTAATTTTCTGGTTCTGCTGGTCCTCAAGTTAGAAACTTTTTCCCCTCTCTTCCTCTTCCCTCATCACACCCCACCTTTCTAACCTTCCTGTTAAGTGTTGAAGACCGATTTGGCACTTACACGTTCCTCTGAGCCTGTTGTCTCCATCAGTTGCCAAAACCCAAAAATTTGAGTAAGGACAGGGTTTTCTCCCAGGTCATTGGGATTACTGGACTTTTTACTTTTCCATATTGTGGAGCATGTTTTGCATCCTAACGTTGCCTGGGAGTCTTATTTAACAATTACCCTGCTACTGCAAGTAAAACTTTGACAATATTTCAGTCACTTCTGTTCATTTTCTGTGGGACATCATTGTTCTCATTCTTGTTTGTTTGGGGTTTTTTGATTTGTAGTTAAGTATGTTGCTGAGTGGTGTTTTGCATTCGCACTGTCCTCTAAAATGGTTAGATGTTCTGGGGCTCTGTTTAAAATTGTACCTATGTGTGGTTGCCTGTGACTGTAGATATTTTATTCAACTTTCTTAATAACTGTCGTGGTTTGGGCCAGATTGGCCCAATCAGGCGGAACAACAGATGCTCTCTCTCTCCTGCTCCACTTCCGAAGGGAGGCAGAGGAGAGAGAGAGACTTAGGAGTTTAGAAGGAACTAAACTACTTTAATGAAATATTAGTAATAAAATAATAAAAAGAAAGTAATGAAATATATACAAAACCACATCAAGCTCCCAGGATGACAATCACGTCACCAGCAGGCGCTGGGGAAGTCCCAGACTAGACTCAGTGACGAACGGGAACTGGACTCTGGATCTGGATTCAGGATCGGGGTCAAAGGCAGACGAACAGACAGAGTCCTCCTCGGATGCCGGCCATTGAAGAAAGAGGGCTGACCCTTTGATCCCTCGGCTTTTATACTGAGCATGAGGCAGATGGGATGGAATACCCTGTTGGTCAGTTTGGGGTCACCTGTCCTGTCCGCTCCTCCCCGCAGGTGTGACCCCTCTACGCTTTTCCGCTTCCCACCCTCCAATGGGGCAAGTAACAAAGCTGACTGGCCTTGGCTGTTACAGCAATGAGGATAAGCAAGAGCCTCTCTGCATCCCATTCCTTGGCATCAACTATAAATGGGTCTCATCACTCTGAGAGCAGTTTTCTGCACAACATGCTGTTAATTTCAGCAGTTAGAAGAGGCCTAGCTAAAAAGTAAAGTTACTGAACAAAATTGGTCCTGTTGTACCTCAAACCAATACAATAACCCAGTTTGGTAGTGTGTTTTTTCCCTGCTATTTTAAGTGGCTTGCAGCACAGGGAGACCCGTTAGATCCTACTAATGAGGAAATGCCCTGCCTGCTGAAATTCCTCCGAGACTTAAATGCCTCCAGGGCAGCAGCCAGAACAAGCAGCCTTGCTTCAAACTTTTATTTCATGTTTGTTGGGTTTTCCCCACTAGCAACTCAGTTTAATAATTTGTCTGATTCTCAGCTGTATCCCTGAGATTTGTTTGGTATTTAGAGATTATACCCTTGGGCTCCATTTACCCTACTGAGGCATTTGCAGCAGCATCTTGGCTCTGCAGCCTTCCTGGAGATTGGGGCTGAGCATGGCCAGAGGAAAATGATTAGTCTCTTCAGATTTCCATCTCCTCCTTCTCTCTTATCCAACTTATCACCGCAGTGCTCAACTAGGTCTTAGCGGTGAGCACAGCTTCCCTCCACTGTGCAGCATCTCTCTTCAGTGCTTGGAAAGGGTCAAGGAGAATTGTGTAGCTGGTTACAGGAGCAGCAGAAACACTTACCAGTATTGTAGGAGCTCAGTGCTTTGAGTGTCGTAGAATCACAGAATGGTTAGAGTTGGAAGGGATTTTAAATATCACCTAGTTCCAACCCCCCTGCCATGGACAAGGACACCTCCTACTAGACCTGGTTGCTCAAAGCCCCATCCAACCTGGCCTTGAAGACCTCCAGGGATGGGGCCTCCACAGCTTCTCTGGGCAACCTGTTCCAGTGCCTCACCACCCTCAGAGTGAAAAATTTCTTCCTGAGATCTAATCTAAATCTCCCCTCTTTCAGTTTGAAGCCATTACCCCTCGTCTTGTCTCTACATGCCCTTGTAAAAAGTCTCTCTCCAGCTTTCTTGTACGCCCCCTTTAAATACTGGGAAGCTGCTCTAAGGTCTCCCCAGAGCCTTCTCTTCTCCAGGCTGTCATCTGGTGTGTTTTCTGTTGAATGCCTTTCAGTGCCCTACGCGCTTGGGAAGAGGTTTCTACAATCCCTTTATTGTCTTTCTTGATATCATCCCTCCTTCGAACTCCTTGTTGCCAGGCATTTGACAACATTGAGGCTGTCAGTACCTTGAGGTCACTCTGTATCAGTATCTTCTCATATTCCTGCCTCACATGTGTCTTTTTTCTTGCTTCTGTTCTTATGCCTGCAGAAGGATCATCTCATGGTCTCACAAGCAGCCAGGTCCCTGCCTTGGTACTCAGACTTCTGCAGTGGTACTAGCAGTGCTGAAGCCTTTCCCCTTGTCTTCATGCAATGGGGTCTTTCACGTTTTGCTGATTACCTTAATGAATTTGATTCTTCCCTTCCATAACTATATATGAACGAACTCATGGACTTCATTATAGGGATACAAGAGTGAGAGATGTCCGAAGCACAAAGAAGGGTCTAATTTCTGCTGCTTTTCATTTTAAAGCTTTAATTATGAAGTCTTCTCCCCTCTCTTCTCCCCTCTCCCCTCTCTTCTCCCCTCTCTCCCCTCCTCTCCCCNCTCCCCTCTCTTCTCCCCTCTCTTCTCCCCTCTCCCCTCTCCCCTCTCTTCTCTCCAAGCTATGTTCAGAAGTGACTGAAATGTGTGCAGACTTTCTTTTTCAGCAACAGGTTAACACAAAAAAATTGTTAACACGAGAGCTATCTGGTGAATTCAGTTTATAGATTGGTAATAATTCACAAAGTATTAATATAAAGTGGAAAACATTGCCATTCTGTAGCTGTATTACAGAGCAGGTAGCTTTGCATAAATGTGACACCTGCTTACATTCAGGATGGCAGCCCTTTACCTATGACGGGTTCTTATGTTTGACTGTTGTTTGATAATTGATACTTCACTTCACTTTACAAATTGTTGTTTACTACTGCATCGTTCCTTTTCATCTACAGTGCTATCGATCAACTCTGTTTCTTAACAGAATAGGAGGGGTAATTGTTATGTTGGCGTTTGAGGGGAAAGGAGGAAGCCCTGGCTTTTGCTTTTCTGTCATCTTGAAGCAAATTTACTAAGTATTCTTATAAATGCCTACAAATACTTGCGCTTCACTAGTAGGAAGATGAAGAGATTGATGATATTATACTATGCAAGACACTTAATGGGCAAACTGAGTTTATTAGGGTTACGCTGAACAAGGAGTGGGATCTTCTACCAGAGGTTTCCCTTTGGGAAGCAATCAATATTGAAAATGAGTTAATTTGAAACCACTAATAGAGAATCTGAGACAAAAATTTTGATTGTTGCATGACCTAGAGTTTTATTTTAAATGGGTGAAATATGGCAAGAATAAAGTTTTCTCTGTTGAGACTTTCTAAAGTGACAAAATTCAGGAACCTTTTTGAGGTTTGTCACCTTTGTAGTACATATGTGCTTAGACTGTTAATTTAAGAGCTAATTCTGAAATGCTAATTCTCTTATGTTTGTTCAGAAAGGTCTTACGCACAAAGGAAAAATCACTTAAAAAAAAAAAAAAAATCCCTTTGTCAACTTGTCTGGATGAGGCTATTTTCCCTGTAGCAAATGAAACTACTCTTAACCTTTTGGTACTGCTTTAAGTAAAAATAATCCTATTGGAAATGTCACGTTTTAATTTTTCATATGTATATTTTTAATTGGTTTTACTTTTACAGATGGGTGCTTGCTTTTCAAAGGTTTTCAATGGCTGTCCATTAAAAATTCATTGTGCAACATCATGGATAAATCCAGATACAAGAGGTAGTATATTACATATATTTTACCCACTTTGTCCTCTCCTCAGATTTCAACAGTGCTAAGATGAGCAAGGTTATTCCTTTTAAAATAAGCATATTGTAAAAAAGGTTTATTTATGTAAGGAGAAGGTCTTCTTTAGTTATGCCACTGCTGTCTGCAGTTCAATGTTGTTGGTTTTTTAATTATGTTAAGATATATGGGGTGCAGTTTTCAGCTTTGGTTAAAAGCAATAAATTACATATCAAAAGTAAAAAAACAATTTTTTTTGTTTTGATTCAAGACTTTTCTCAACATTTTAGTCCAAAAGATGCCAATCCTAATTTATTTTTAAAAATCAGACTTCTGGAGCTCCTAGTTGAGATTGATTTCTTTATTGTTCACTTGATTTTTTTTTTTTCTTTTTTTCCTCACTTTTTTTTTTCCCCCTCCCCCCTAAGTCTTCCTGGTCCTACAGGTTTCTGCAACTCTCTCTATTTTTGCATACATTTTAGTGCTTTGTTAAATAGCCTGATGAAAGAGATAATTGGTAACATTGTACTCGTGTTGCCTGCAATTTCACCTTTGGATTATAGGCTGTGTAGACATGCTACTGAGCCAGTAAACAAGAAAATACTTAGGTTTTTTAGAAACTGAAATTACAGAAATCAGTCTTTTGCAGTTGACATCTCAATATGAGGTGTCTGTCTTGTTCACATGCCTAAATGCAGTTCAGGGTATTAATTAGGTTTAAGAAGTAAGGCACTCCCCAAAGCACTGAGAAAACATTCCAGTTGGTGCTGCTGCTGAAGTACTCCAAAAGAAGGCTATGAATATGCCACAAAATACGTGGAAATGTCTAAGTAGGATAATCAATATATGAGGAAATTATTCACATGAATTCTTGTTTATAGTTCTATCACTGCTGGTTTTTATTGCAATTGTTAGTCACAAAAAAAAAAGACCGATCTTTCCTAATGTCTTAAAACAGCCTCATCCACAAATTTAAGCTTCCTTAGCAAGATTAATTTTCCATGCTTTCAAACGCCACAGCTATTATGGGTTGGTTTGTTTCAATGGGTATAGTTGTTTTAAGTATTTTTTTGGTAGAGCGCTGCATACTTTTATAAAAAACACCTTCCTTAAGTCGGGATTTCTACTTTTTTTTGTTTGTTTGTGTTTGCAGATCAGTATTTAATATTTGGTGCAGAAGAAGGTATTTACACACTGAACCTCAATGAACTTCATGAAACATCAATGGAGCAAGTACGTTTCTGTTTTGATATTTTGGAAAAAAATACATCTTTGCCACTTTTTTTTAGCCACTCAGATTAATGCTGTATAATCCTTGCAAAAATTGTCTTTACTAGAGTTACATAGGCACTAGCTACATTGCAAATTACCTTAAATCTTTACTGTTGAGGATACCTTTCAGTCACGTTTAAGTTTTTTGTAGGCTGAACCATGTTTTAGTGGGAGATCTGCATATGTCGATGTGTTGAACTTCATCATAGTGCATTGTCTTGCAGTTAAATGATTTGTTAAATAGTATGGAATTTCCCTGATACATTTCGGATGACAGTTTCTATTTTCTTTAAAGCTTTGTTACAAGATAGAATATTTGCAACCAACATTGTGTTTCAGCTACAGGGAAGCAAGGAGATCCTTTATACACTAGATTCCATTCTTTTGGTCTTAAAAGCAGCTTTGCTGATGAGACTCGGCGTACTGAATCCCAATTAAAACTCTGTCTTTGCAGAATCTTATAAATAGTATTTTTTTTTGAGGGGAGAGTGGGGAGGGGGAAATGCTAATTGCAGGCTTTTCTGTATGGTGTCTTCTCCAGCTCTTTTGTTAATCTCTAAGAGACTTGTTTTCTTTCCTGCCTTCTCCCTAACTTAGGGAGCTATGCATCTGCCATCAAGATGGAGGAATTTGCAAGGACAGCCTTCACACTGTAAGCTGGAGGCACTGGTGTTTGTTCATCTTCCAGGGTCCAGACGTCATAGATATGTCTGTTGTGTTGAGAAGAAGGCCTAGCTAGCTTGCACTGAGCTCCATGTAACCCGTAATCGTGCTGGTGCTTGAGTTAGCTAGTTTAAACTTAGCTCAGGTACCTCTCTGCTGCTACACTGCAGTTGTAAAACCTACCCTGAGAAATATCACTAATACAATAATTCTTGTAGGCCAGGTAGACCAAGGAAAGGTTTGTTTGGGTTTTCTCTTTTGGTTTGCTTTTTTTGGTGGGTTGCTTTGTTTTGGTTTGTTTGAGTTTTTTTTTAATTGGCAAAAATAGGTGTAATGAAACTCATGCTCTCATATCCATCCTTGTTTTCGCTAAGCACCATGTTCTGTAGTGCATCGCCTGGTGAGCTTTTAGGGAAATGTTTTAATAAGCACTTAGAGACAAGGAGAGATGCTTGTGAAAAAAAACAGCCAGTCACGTGTAGCACAGGAGGAATAAGTGATAGGTCAATCAACCCGCAAATTTGAAGTATTGCTGTTCTTGTCTAAGCCTCAGATCCAAACCTACTAAGTCACAATATGCTTATGCAGCTACAGAAGATCCATCAAACTTGCACATTAAATTTGGATACAGCCAGGCTGGTAGATTATTACCATAGGTTTTTCTTACGGTGTGTTTAGGTTATGAGAAGACTTCGGGAATAGAAGTGCACCCTCTGTGCTTACCATTTATTACATTGTTATTTATGATAACAGGCAATAGGGCTTTAATAACATTTTCAAATTCTGTGTTTCACTTCATTTTTTACTCTCTAGGTCTGATATAATTCACTGTAAAAGTGAAAGTAGTATCCTTCCTTATTTTTCACTACATTCCATTTTACTAATGAACAAAGCAGTAATAACGTACGTTTCCAGGAGTTAGCACAGCTTCAAGATGAATCTCTTGCTCTTTGGCAGAAAAATCTTTCAATTAATTTACAGATCTCTTCAAATCTTTCTAATAAATCAGCAGTGAGGTGGTTGTCTGAAATATCGTATTCGTTGCCCGGTGTGCAATAGCCAATTTCACGTGCCAGGATGAGACATTGATTATTTATTTCAGACTTGCGCAAGGCTGGGTGCTCGGTGGTTTCCCACAAATCAGGCACACCAAAGAGGACTCTCCGTGCAGTTTATATGTGCATTTTACGACATCATTATCATATTAGTACCTCCTCTGTATATTTGGTTGGTTAGTAATTTACATACAATTACACAATGAAGTTATAACTACTACACATGCTCCTGGGAAGGATCTTCACCTGGGCCAGGGTCTTCTTGACCTATGGGCGTGATTTTTAGTATTATAATGAAGGTAGTTCAGCTTAGGACACTCAGAATTTTCACTTTTCTGCCAAGTTGGCTAAACATGTAGATTAGTAGCGTTTTCAAGGTCCATATGCCCATCTGTTCCAGAATGTTTCTCTTCAAGAATGATAACAATGCTTGCTTTCCTTAATTAGGAGTTCTTTCTCTGATTCATCCTTGATGGATTCAAGGACAGAATCCTCCTCATCCGTGAGAAAGTACCCATGGTCTCTCAATGCTAATTACTATTAACTATTTCAAGAACCTGCTTTGATAACAAGATGGTTGGGTTTTTTGTTGTTTGGTGGGGGTTTTTTGTTTGGGGTTTATTTAAGAGCAAAAGAAGTGTCCTCCCGAGTGGTCTGTCTAGCCCAGTAGTCTGTTTCCTAAAGTGGCAGTAGGAAATGTCGCTGAGCTTGGCCACTGTCTGCTGTCCATTCTTAGACTCCACTACAGTCATTGAATCGGGGATGTTGGAGGATCCCTGCCTGTTTGCTTTTTGTGTCCATTTATGGACTTGTTGGACACGAGTATGTCTAATCCCTCGCTTACGCTGTTGATACTTTCCACTCCATGACCTCTTGTGGCAACAAGCCCCAGAAGTTATGTGAGAGGGGGGAAAAAAGGTACCATCTTTTTTCTATCTTTCGTCATCGTCTTTTTTTTTTTTTTTTAAAAGGATGTCTTGTTGGTTTCAGCCCCATCTTTCTAGTAATTGTGGGATTTGACAAATAATAATTCTGTCTTGACCATTTGTTGCATTCCTTGATCACGTCAGTGAAATGTGTAATCATATGCAGAGGGACAGTCCCTTCAAGTGCCAGTTTTAATTGTTTCAAGAGATTTGAACTATCACAGGCTTCACAATGGCTATGCTTTGTTGACCATGCTTTGTTTACTGAAGTTTATGTTGTTAAGCTTTTCTCCTTTGAAGGAGAAAGTTTGGTGGGTTTTAACGTTTTTGAAAAAGAATGGATTGATCTTTATAATGAATCTTGTGGGCTAATTATAGTGTACTTGAAGACATGAACATAAAATGTGCTAATTGTCTAAATGTTAATGTGTATGTTAAATATAGTGTGTCTGCCTAAGATTTACTCTGAATTAACTCTGCAATCCAGGTAAACATTACTTGGCTTAAGCTAATTTCTGCTACAAAAAGCAAGTCAATATTAGTTTTGTCCTGTCGTCTGTAGCAGATATTAATTGATCAACTTAATGCGCTTACATTTTGTATATATCAAATTGAATGCTTTTCTTTCTTTGTTTTTCCTTCCCTTTATTAGCTGTTTCCTCGAAGGTGTACATGGTTATATGTCATGAACAATTGCTTGTTATCCATATCTGGTAAGTTACTGTGCTGTCTTTGAATGGTAGTGCTGGTAAACACTTGGTTTTGTATTTCAAGTGTGGTTTTGTTTTCTAATTTCTAGGTAAAGCTTCTCAGCTTTATTCCCACAATCTACCAGGACTCTTTGATTATGCAAGGCAAATGCAAAAGTTACCCGTTGCTATTCCAGCACATAAACTCCCTGACCGAATACTTCCCAGGTAAATACGCATCATCAGATATATCAGAATATCTTAATTCTGGGAGTTCAGGATATGCTTGTGAAACTCTGGGAACACCAAATAATGTGGAGCTCTGTTCACAGATTGCTGTGAATAGTTCATATGGGCATTAATCAGAGGGTAGACCCCTAAATTTACATGGATCAAGATGTGAATATACTCTTACTAGGGAAACGGGTTTTGGTACATCTTACCTTCTTGTCGTGAAGCCTCTTGTTTCTGGGTGTAGCTCTTTCCAGGTATAGTCTAGTATGGTAAATTCTGGTTGTGCTTGATGCTAAACAAAATCTAGGGTCAGTATTGCACCTGCGATATTTCAGGCAAGTAGAAATGGTGATCTTACATTAGTTACTCTGGGTGTTATCTTTCCATTCTATTTTAAAAAAAGAAAAGTGGGGATGTGTAATCTCTTACTGCAGAGGGAATCTCTTACCGCTCATGGGTTGTTTTGAAAGCTGGGAAGAGTAGAACTGGAGTACAGATATGACATTCATCATTGGCCTGCCAAAAATGACTTGCCAGTGCAGAAGGTACTTCTGTCCCCAGATGCCTACAGCAGTCCCTCCAACTTTATTTACTAACAAGCACATACAAAATCCCAGAGACTGGGCACAGTGCTGGCTGCCAAACAAGCCTTTGGAGCCCATTGAAATCCGAGAGGAGGAGGTAGTAACGCTAACCTAGCTTGCAGAGAAACCTTTGATTCTTAAAGTGCATAGTGAATCACTGGTTCTTCTCATATAACACAGGCTTTCTGTTAGGAAATTGTACTACCTTTGGTTCTGTTAACAGCCTATAAACATTTAATTCTTGGATTCTGAAAAGGCTTCTTTTTCAGTCATCTGCAAACATAATGGTGCAACACTTGTCTGAAAATTGCGTTCTTCCTAGGGGCTAAATTCTAGTTACCTAAGAGAAAATGTGTGCTTTGAATTGTCTTCTGTGTGCCTGCACCACTGTTCTGCTCCTCTCTCTTCCAAACTAACTTTGTCTGGTGACACTGGCTTCAGGACTGTATCGGCAGTGGACTAATAACCGTAATTATCATAAGGATCACGTGAGGAAAATCTTCAGACTACATTCAGCCTGGAATGACACCTCACCTAAGTTGCAGAGGGGTCAGAAAATTTCTTGTCCAGTCACCTTACTTCCCAAGAAAAATGCAGCACAACCTGAACACGCTAGTGCCAAGCCAGTCATTCAAAGGCAGGAGAGATTCACTTAGATAATCCATTTTGCTGTTTTATCCCTTGTTGTAAAGCATCAAGGTAGTAACATTTAGCCAGGCAGAAGTAGTACATCTGAAGTATGTAGAAGAGCATAAATTTTTTTTCGTACCAGACCGCAAACTGCATTCTTCAGCAAGTTCCTGGATACCGTGATGATGAGTGCTACGTGAAAAATCTAGATATGTTAAAAGCAAAGGTTTCGGTAGAGAAAATACAGAGCAAAATAGAATTCAAAGTAATTTGTGAGGTTCGTATATTCATCTGCAAAATGATCTAAGCTCCGTTTATGATACTTGGTAGGCAAACATTCAGTAGCAGTAAATATGTCTGTGTTAAGTCTCCTTTCCAGCTTCTTTCCCTTGAGTGTCCTTGAGCAGTTACTTTCAAACCTTCCATGACTACTTCCAACCAAAATTTGTGGCCAGTACTCGGTTTTCATGTTGCTGAGTCCTGCTGCATTGTGAGTCACTTCTGGACAGCTTCATCTGAAATGCTATGCAAGTATTTTCCCAATTCATAGCTTTGACTGCAGCATCTATCTATCGCTCCGCTTATTCACATCTTTTCTACAGCATCAAATTAGTTATTTTTACTGTTAAGGCTACTGTGGTCAATCTCCATACTGTCTGTGGTCTTCTAGTCTGTATAGAAACACTGATTCCCACTACCAGCAAATAACAACATCTTCCCTGGCTTACCTGATAAATTTTCAAGTAATTGTTTTCATGATTTCTTAGGGAGTGTCCCCTGCGCGTGAGAAAAGATCTTGCAAAGCTGCCTTCCAGTCCTCCTTCAGGCCTCTTCTTGAAATGCATGCTGTGCTGCCTATGAAAAGTTTTGCAAAACTTAAGCTATTAATTTGCAAGGACCATGCCCAGCAAGCTATCCAGTCCAGCAGCATTTCCCACACCCCTCGGGTCCGTGTGTCTTGTCTTCGAACTATAATGTCCTTGGGACAAGAGTGGACTTTGTATTGCTTGTGTAGCGTCCAGCACAAGATGCAGTAAGTTACAGCATTGCAAAGAAGAATGATCATGGGAGTACCAGTAGACTGTCCAGGCATGTGTATAAATACATATAATTAAAGAGCAAGAGGTAGTGGTAAATGACGCTTGAAGGTACTGGGGTACCTATTCCTCTCCATTCCTGACTTTGAACTGCATTTGTAATGCTGCATAACTGAGCAGCGTCTCGGTGCTAACAGAGGGATCACCACGTATGTTCTAGGCATATCATTTTGAGAAGAAATACACAAATAAATATATTTTTAGTTTTTCTGTGGGGCAAATATAACTTGCCCACCAACAACTCTCTAAAAAGCAAATTCATTAAATGGTTTTAGTTGATCAATAATTCTGTATTTATGTCTTGTAGGAAGTTTGCAGTGTCTACAAAAATTCCTGACACTAAATGGTGTCAGAAGTGTTGTGTTGGTAAGTACAGATCTGCAGAGAATAAATGCCAAAAAGCAGCACAAATGCTGGCGGTATTAAGATTACTGAGTTAGGTTTAGAAGGTGAAGGGAGAAGAGACTTTTGTCATTATTATGAAACTATGCATTTGCAGACAGTGAGCTCATTCAGGTTAGTCCTTGGGTTTAAGCAGTGAACACTTTCCCATTTTGCTCTTTATCTTTAAAGACAATTCCCAAGAAATGTAGAGAAGCAGAACGCATGTCAAATTTAAACCAACCCTCAGGAAGAACCCAATCTCCACAGATGGAGTGACATAAAGCAGTTATCGTCGGGCTTAAGTAGCCTGACTTCCCAGCACAAGTTCCAGTTATCGATGTTGGATGATAAAAAGCAAAGAGTATTTTCAGTTCTTTGAGGACAATGTTGTCTCTGAAGCCTTTATAAGTGTGTTCAGAGTGCCAGCTACTCAAGTGTCAAAGCTGCAGTGTGTTAAGACATGTTTCAAAAGGGAGGGTGAGGGCAGATAAATTTACAACAAACAAAAACAAAAGAGGAAAGGTTACTATGGGTGTTCTTTTGGGGTCAAGCTCTTGTCCCTGGAAATGTTTCACCTGGTGTTCCATAATCAAATGTTTGGTGGGAGGAATTTTGAGAGGCTCAGTGCTAAGGGAGCATCTGTCATTTATCCTCATGCTAAAACATGTGATGTTTGTTATCACTTCTTTGTCCAGCTCACCTGTTAAAACTTGACTTTTTCTGGGATACAAATGCTCTAGGGTGTGGTAGGGTGTTAATGATACGTACTGGGTAGGTCCAGGCCTTGCCCTAATTGAGGCATCTAGTCAAGCTGTGAATGTTAACGGGTGCTGAAGGCGTGGAGTGACAGGGACCAGAGTAGGTACGAATGCTGGCTTTCTGACAGGAAAATACATTTGGAAGTCCAGATGTTTTCAGGTCGGTGTTTATGAAATGAGAAACCCAGTGATGTGCTCCTCTGTAAGTTTACGGTTTCTGTACTGAGAGGCACAGAATTTAACAGAGAGTGCCGTGGGACCTGGCATTATGAGGGAGGAGTCTGCTGGCCTGGCATTCAGAGAGAACTTAGCTTAAAAAAGCCTGTAGTCCTCCTTGCATGATAGGCGTAAGTGAGGATTTGTGATGGCAACAATGGCAGCTGCAAAAGGCAGGTCCAAGGGGAGAAATGATAGATTCCCTTCTCCTGCCCTGCTTGCTGCGGGCAGCCTGAACCTCCGTTCCTGCTGGCAGCGTGAGTGTCCCTTTGACCTGGGGGAAGTCCCAGTGCCACAGGAGGCAGAAAAAGTCGAGGACTTCTGGTCTTGTTTCTCCACCTTACAGGTGTTGGTAATTGCACATTTTTTGGTTTCTGCTGCTGAGTTCAGCCTTACCTAAGGGTCACGCCAAGCGTTATTTGCTGCAGTTTTGCAGTTGGTTTGACTGATGTTGAGTGAGAACTTGGACTAATGAAATTAAGCTTTGATGTTTCAGGTGCTGAGGGATTGCTAGTGGATTTCCTTGGCAGTAAGGTAGCATGAGCGTATTTCACGTACGTAGGTAGTGGTGGATTGTAGAAGCTCGTTATCTGAACTGTGTCGTTAATTGCCTAATGGCCCACAGTCACTTTACTGCACTTTAAAATCGGGTCGTTAGATGTAATTGTACAAAGTGCGAAGTAACACTTGTTTGTCTTACTGAATAGTGCTTAAGGAGTGAAATTTTGTCAATACTGTATAATTAAAGTTGGCAAACAGATTTCACAGTGCCCAATTTTGCAACTTTATTGTTCTCTTCCAATTTTTAATTGAGTTCTGACAAACAATAGCAGAAGAGCAGTTGAGTGGAAATAGATGATGACACTTTAAAAAAAAAAAAAAAAAAACAAAACAAAAACCTGAATTTCCGGCTGATCTAGAAGTGTTCGTCAGAAATACAGAGCTCCTGGATTTCAGACTTGCCGTGACAGTGCTGGGAAGGCAGCCGAGCAGTTCTCAAGTGACAGTGATTGTTCAGTGCTTGCTGGGTAACTGACTGTGTCACAGAAGCAGCCGTTCTTTAACAGCTGGTTATGATGATGTGGAGGTAGCTTAGGCAAACCAATGTGGTGGAGCAAGATGCTTCAAATGTGTATGTAGTCAACTATTTTTTTTTTAAGACCATCTAAAATAGTAAATCCCACCTACCAGTCTAAAAAAAAAACAAACCCCAAACAATTAACTTTATTTTGAGTTGGAGAGGTGAAACATCCCACAGTGCTCTTGTGAGAGTCATGTTTATTATGGCTTATTTGGCACCAGCTACTAGCTGTTCATGCCTGGTGGAAGGGCAGCCCCTGCTCCAGCATGCTCACTGTCACCATTCTCATAGTGTGGATGGTGACTCTTCAGCAGTAGGAAAGATTCGAGTGGTGGTGGTGGGTATTTTCCAAAAGTGGATGGACTGTTACTTAGTTGGAAATTGGTTATAATTTGTATTTGCTTAGTACTAACGTACTCTACCTCTCCTTTTTTGGCAGTGAGGAATCCCTACACAGGCCACAAGTACCTTTGTGGAGCACTACAGTCTAGCATTGTTTTGTTAGAATGGGTTGAACCAATGCAAAAATTTATGTTAATCAAGGTAATATTACAATAAGGTGAAATACTCCCGTGTTCGGTTCTATTTATCTTGTAATGACGTGTTAAGAATAAGTATTAGCCATTTCTTGAGTTATAAGACTTTTCTCGTGGTTTCTCTGAAATTACATTGAAACTAGCTATTTAAATGTGTAATACCTATTAACTGGCTCAAACTATTTGTAGGAATGTTCTTGGTTTTGTAGTGCGCTTCAGTTAAAGAATAAAGCCGTTCTCTCCATGAGCATTGCCTTTTAGTTGCGCAGTAAAGAACCTCTGGCTGACAGACTGAGACATGGTGGAGTGGAGTGATAACACGGGTTAACGGCGGGCTTGCTCCCATACCAGAGAAAAGGCAGCCCCTTATTCTATGCGTTGTGACACTGGGGGTGCCCAGAAGTGCTTGTTGTCTCCCCATGTGACGCTGCCTGAAGAGATGGAGCCAGGGTGGACTCATGTCTGTAGAGGCAGCTGCTCTAACTGGATCAGCCTGGGAAACAAGGCTGAGAGACTCCATAGCCGGGGAGAGCGGTGACGGGTATAGCACTCCTGTCACTGTGCTGTTCTGTCACAGGACACACGTGATGACAGACATCCTGTCTTATTTAACTGAATCAGCACGAAGACTTCTTTAAACTTCTTAACTCAGGCTTTTTGTATCTATCAATTACTGTTGTCTGAAGAAGTAAACTTCATATGTTACAAAATATACGGCATAAAATTTACCATACAGTTTAAATAGCTAATAGCAACTCAGACTAAACTTGTTTCCCTTCTAATATCTATTTTTGTTTCTTAATCTAGCACATAGATTTTCCTGTACCTTGTCCACTGAGATTGTTTGAAATGCTGGTAGTCCCTGAGCAGGAATTCCCTTTAGTTTGTGTCGGTGTCAGTAGAGGAAGAGACTTCAACCAGGTGGTGAAGTTTGAGACTGTCAACCCAAATTCTACCTCTTCGTGGTTTACAGAAACAGGTTTGTGGGCTGTTGTAATTGCATTCAGAAATGATCCTTGCTCTTCTATTACAGCTGAAGCACCAGAAAGGTAGTTTCCTCTGAGGAAACTAATGGTTAAATCATTAAGGCTAAGCGATCATTGTAAGTTCTCTATTTAAAGGGGTATCTGCTTGTACCTGCTTGCACATGCACTTTTTTTTGGATGTTTCTACTTGTTGAACTGATTTGATTTCATGAGATTTTGGGTATAGCAGAGGATGGAGTTGTGGTTTCTTGCATTTCCATAAATCAGGCTGTACTTTACCATTACCCACTGTGCTGTTCTGTGCTCTACCCTGGCACCTGTTTATTTAATAGATTTTAGTAGACTTGCACTCTAAGCAATTTCTTTCAACATCACTGTGGGTGTGGTTTGGCTCTCCTGCAATAAGCCAGTGTGGTTAGAAAGGGTGTTAGCAGCCTCCTGCTGAGAGAGAGCGTGTTTCTATTCTTCCGATGTTTATGGAAAGCGAAAGGGATTAGGAGCACTGGTAGCAGGAGACCAAGTACCTGTCTGTCACTGGTCTGGGTGCTACGAGTGAAGAGGCCACCATCTGAGCAACAGTGGAAATTCGCTGAAGAAGGAAGCGTGCTAAGAATTACTTTTCTAGAGTTGCAAGGTTCCCCCCTAACCCCAGATACAGTAGTGAGCTGGCAGCAGTCATAGCTTGCAGGTTTAGAAGCAGTAAAGAGCTTTGTTATTACTAGGCACAGAGCCCTTATTGATCTGTGATGAACTTAGACATAGCATATACATTTGTGTGAGTCCGGCTGATTGTGTACAGTGGAATTTGCTAAGAAGTACAGTTTCCACTAGGAAGATGCCTGCTGGCTTTCTTGCTGCTGAAAAGTGCGTCACACTTTGACACAGTTTAAAGCATAGTTTAAAAAAAAAAAAAAACCCAACAAACAAGTGAGTAGTGGATGGCCAATTAATGTGCTTAACTACTCCAGAGTTAGTGCATTTTATTTTCAAACTCTTACATCTTTTTATGTAACTGCATGACTTCAGTAGAGTCCATGAAAGTAGCATGCTGAAGAGAGATTCTTTGACCCGTAATACCCTGTTGTCATTCTTCTCTCTGTGTTGTCTGTATCAGTGTGTAAATATAAGAATAGTAATCTCTTCCTAGTTCTTTTTTTTTTTTTTTAACGTGGAAAATTTAACATTGCATTGTGCCTTCCAAAAATAGTACTTTAGCTTCCTTTAATCATTTGTGTGTTCTCATGTTGTTTCTGTGGTTTTTTTCTCCTTTCTGTTCGACTCTAATTTAAACCCTCGTGTTGTATTGCTTTATTCCTGTCCCCTGCTGGCAGGAAAGCGATAATGCAATGACACAGATTTTTTCAGTGTTTTTTAAATGAGGACAGTGTGTACCATATGGTCACAAATAGCTTCCATCAAATACTAGTTTTCATTGTTTGACATTTTTTTGTAAATGTCTGCTAAAGACGTTTTAAAAAACAAAAAATTATCTGGCAGAGACTTACTGCAGCGGGTTTTTTTTCCCCCTTGCCATTCTTCTCCTCTTAGCTTCAGCCAGTGCAGTGCATGTTTCCACATTGCGCAATGCGGTTGCGCAGATGTATATCCTCCAGTCCTTCTGTTGCATGCTTTCATTGTGGCTATATCCACCTCTGGTTAAGATCATGCATTAGAAACAGGGTAAGATCATAAATGTATACCATCCAAGGTAAACGGCAAAAAAGAGATGGAGGGACCATCTCCAGGAGTACATTTGTGCCATCCTCCTCGAGGAGTTTTTGACTTCTCAACAGGACCATGGATTTTATTATTTAACTGAAAGCTGCTTTTGTATTTTAGGTAACATGCTCTAATTTCTCACCTCTAACAGATTTCATGAGTTTCTCTTTTCTATATGAAAGAATGCCTACAGAATCGCTGGCAGTAATGCTGAATTAGTAAGAGCTTCTTTTTGTGTAATTTTAACGTTAACAAATAAATGGACCAAAACTACACTTCTCTTTTGAGTTGACGTGTCCACTAATCACTTGTGGGTCAGATCCTCCTGTTTGCTGTGATGGAGACTGCTGCAGCTGTAACCCAGAAGAGAGGAAGGTAACCCTTCTTTTAAGAATCTGGAGACGGAAATAATCCCCTATTTTTGGAAGATCTGGGGATGGAACGTCAGAAAATAGCAGCAAGAATTAAGTACTAACAAAAGTCCCTAGCAAGATTTAGAAATAAAGGCAGAAGAAAAATTAAATGAAACAGCATTCAGGTTTAGTGTGGGCAGTCTCATATATCTGCCTTTTTTTGCAACAGCAATGTTAAATGACACCAACAGAGAATAAAGGGAAAACAACATACACGTGAGTTTGCTTTTGTGACGTGGCTCAGAAAAGGCTGGATTAAGTCCATACTTTAATATTACAGCTTCAGTTTTCCTGTCACAGTCAACATGTTGGATAAGTGGACATGCCTCTCTAAGAGAAGAGAAATGTCACTGGTAAGATGATTATTTTAAGTAGATAAAAAACACACTAACCCATTGAATTGTCTCAATATCTACAACTTCCATTTCAAATTGCATGGTAATTTATGTTACGAACTAACACTGTCAATTTTTTTTTTATAGACACTACAGAGACAAGTGTTGTACATGTAACACAGCTGGAGAGAGATACCATTTTGGTGTGTTTGGATTGTAAGTTTTAGTATCAAATAAATATATATGTATGCATGTACGTGCGTACTATCTGTCTTCTAATTAGGTCATATATTGGAGATTAATTCTTGGTTGACATCCTATTTATTGTCTAGGCTGCATAAAAATAGTGAATCTGCAAGGCAGGTTAAAATCCAGCCGCAAACTGTCATCGGAGCTCACGTTTGACTTTCAGATTGAATCCATAGGTAAGTTGGATTTCGATTATGAATATTGAACATCTGGATAGACTAGAGAGCTGGGCAATCACCACCCGTATGAAATTTGACAAGAGCAAGTGCTGGATTCTGCACTTGGGATGGGGTAATCCTGATTATACATATAAATTGGGGGATGAGATGCTGGAGAGCAGCCCTGCGCAAAGAGGTCTGGAGGTTTGGGTTGATGGCAAGCTGAATATGAGTCAACAGTGCGCCCTGGCAGCCAGAAGGGCCAACGGTGTCATGGGGTGCATCAAGCACAGCACCGCAAGCAGGTCGAGGGAGGTGACTGTCCCACTCGACACCGCACTGATGCAGCCCCACCTCCAGTACTGTGTGCAGTTTTGGGTGCCTCAGTAGAAGAAGGACGTCAAACTATTCGAGTGTGTCTAGAGGAGGGCAGCCAAGATGGTGAAAGCTCTCAAGGGTAAGGCTTAGGAGGAGCGGCTGAGGTCACTTGGTTTGTTCAGCTTGGAGAAGAAAAGGCTGAGGGGTGCCCTCATCCCAGTCTACACCTTCCTCGAGGCGGGCAGCAGACGGGGAGGTGCTGATCTCTCTCTGGTGGCCAGTGATAGGACACGAGGAAATGGAATGAAGGTGCATCGGGGGAAGTGCAGATTGGACCTTAGGAAAAGGTTCTTCGCTCAGAGGGTGCTCGGTCACTGGAACAGGCTCCCCACAGAAGTGGTCACGGCACCAAGCTTGTCAGGGTTCAAGGAGTGTCTGGACAATGCTCTTAGTCATAGGGGTTAGTTTTAGGTAGTCCTGTGAGGAGCAGGGAGTTGGACTCGATAATCCTTCTGGGTCCCTTCCAACTGGAGGAAGGCCCTAGACCCATTTCCTTTCACAATGTTCAAATGGAGGCGTCTTCACCACGTTTGTGGCGAGGGGAAGGGCTGGGAAGTAGAGGGCTCTGTAAAGCTTCACGTTGCTATTGCAGAAGGATCGTATTCGCCAATAGGTGCTGGGAAAGGGAAAAATGTCACTCCAGTATCCTAGCCCTGTAACTTTTCTGCTAAAATTCAGTATATATTTTCTGCTAGTATTAGAATGAGGAGGGGTTTCTCGTTCAAAGGAAAGGACGTGTTTAAACTAGACAAAAGGACAGTTTTAGAGCTTTTTCTCGTTGGATGGGAATCCTTTTAAACCCCACTCATTAAGCAAAGAAATGAATACATAGATGCAGCTACTTTTGGGGCAGGTTCAGAGATTCCTGTGAGACATTTTGCAGCCTGGGTGGGTGAATGTGATACAATAAAACATACACGCACAAATTTCAAAATTGCAGTCGTGCATTTAAGGCCAAAAGCGCATGAGTTGACATTATGCCTCAAAACTGATTCCAGTGTTCTTTGTTACCAGTCTGTCTACAAGACAGCGTGTTAGCCTTCTGGAAACACGGCATGCAAGGAAGGAGTTTTAGATCAAATGAGGTGAGTACTGCATTTGACTCCAATTTTAGCTTCTAATATAAGCCAAGTAGATGATAAATGCATAATGTGTGGTCTGAAAAAGAGTAAAACATTTCAGTAACTTCCTAGGTTAGATCTGGAAGCTGGAGTCTCATTCTAAGCGTGTTTCATAAGCTACGAAGTAATTGCTGAAGCCCCTGTCAAGTCTTAAAATACAAAGGAGAAGGCAACAAGAGACCAGGCCATGGTGCCATAGAAAGCCTAATTCTTGGTAACATTAATCTTCTTCACCTTAGATTGCTTTGAAGACCAGTGTCAGTCCCTTTAGCCTCTCACACCTGGATACCAAACTTTGGGCTTTGCCAGTGGTTGCACTGCTGAGCTTTAGCTTTTTGTCACGGTGTCGAATGAGTTGCCCCTTGTTTTTTAGTCTCTTCCATGTTGCCTTGGCTTATGAGTACTTTGAAGATTTTAGTGCCCAGCTTTCACAAGAAGTATTTTCCATTCCCAGCAGAAAAATGTCAGATTGACCTAAATACTTTTTTTCTAAAATTTCTGTGTAGTTCCTTTTTTTTGGCCAGTTTGATGTGATTTTTAGACATAGTTAACCATTATGAGTATCTTCCCAACTCCTTTTTTTTCTTGCTGCAAACCTTGTGCATCTGTGTGTTAGTGGAAATGCTGTGCTTTGTAGGATTTTTAATGAGTCTTTTAATTTCGTTATTAACGAATGTTTACAAACTTCACTGGTTGTTTCATCAGTGTCACATTGGCTGAGAAAATGAGCTCATTATGACTAATTGTATTTTAAGGTACATGTACAGTCACACCGTGCCAAGCTGAGATATTCCGCATTGTTACACAACTACCTCTATTTGCGCAAAGCCACAGCTGACCTAATCTGTGCTGACAGTAAGCCTGCTCTTTGTGGGAAGTTGGACCAAGGACTAGAGTCAGACTAATCCTTATTTCCAAGTCTGCAGATGGTTCTTGTGGCATTTGTGCATGTTTGATCCCCAGGCATGATTGTCCTTCTCCCAAGAACTCATAATGGTGAACTGCAGCACCCTGCTGTTAGCGCAGACCATGGGGAGGAGATGACGCCGCTAGGCACTTCTCCAACTCCAGGCTCCTGCTAGCAGCATTCTGCAGGGCTCTGTGGATTACTCCACCCATTGGCACTCGGTAGCTCTGGTCCAGTTGTTACAGGACATGCCCCAGAGTGCTGCAGCGCAAGTGGATGCTTTATATTGTTTATGGAAAGCGTAAGGAATGCTGTCTTCTTGCTTTGTTATTGTCAAGCCAAAGCCAGCACCTAAATGAAGAGCAGAAGGCAGAACTGAGTTGTTGTCAGAAAGCGAGCCACCCAAAACTTTTTCTCTGTAGAACATATCTAGGGTAAGCTCTCAGGCCTTTTTGAATTCCTTATCTCTCCTGGCTATCCTACTAGCCACAGCTATTAAAAAAAAAACCAAACTCATTTTCATCTGTAATATGAACAGCCTGCATTACCAGGCCCAGATCTTGACGATATTTGTTACTTTTGGGGAATTTTATACTGTGTATTATGTAGGAAGCGGTTACACGGGACAAAAACCTGACCAACCTAACTTTGCAGCACGTTTGTCTTTGAAGACATTATTAGTTCAGATTCCCTAATCTAATTGTATGTGTCCAATTGGGGATGATTTGAGCTGCTTGCAAAGTTATTTCTTTCTACAACCATGGCCTTCCACGGTGGTTTGATTGAGTGGGAAGAATGAAACAGGAAACTGTGTGAATTCTGAGACAAGACACTCAAAATTTGGGCCGAGATTGTGCAGACTCAGCCACACAAGCAGGAAGTAATTTTCTTAACAAAGCGGAGAACTTTGTTGCTATGAATTAAAATTCTCTTGCAAGTTCTGTGTGCCAGAAGTGAATTCACTAAGTCGGCTAACGCTACTAGGATCTGGGAAGGAGAGAAGAATCTCTTCTTTCCTCAAGAATGTGAAATGTGGCTGCGTAGAAAAAGAGCTTTGTAAACAGTGCTGCCCCTTCACGGTGTGACTTGATATCCTTTGGAGTATGCAGTGGGCTTCCGTTAACTTCATTGATTAACGTGATGTTTTCTTTGGTGCTTTGGTATTCATGTGACCGTAAAGATGTATCACGTAAGTAAACAAAGATCTATTGCACTAGTCTGAAATGTCAAAATACTATGTTATCTTTTCACAGTGAGCATAAGTACCACAAATTAGATTATGTTTCTCTGTTAAGGTTTTCAGAATATGAACTTACAGCATCATTACTATGATTCAGAATTTCAACAAAATGCATTTTATGTGTGATTTTACCTGACCTGTTTTGGATATCTACTCTAGAATGAGACAGACTGCACCCTTACAGCTACCTATTTCCGTCGTGGCTGTGAAGAGAATTGCACCGGTAGCTCGGCTGCTGTGCAGCGCTGAGCCCTGCTGTTGTGCTTGCAGTTGCGGCCAGAGGAATTCACATAATGTGGCAGGAATTACAGAAAACTTAGATATCATTTAAAAGTGACAGTTGCATTAAATTCACAAGCTGATTTAAATCGGCAGTAAATTGGTAACATCAGTCGCAGTCAATTCTTTTCTCTAGGTTGATTTTAAAAACAAAAAGGCTTGAGCACTTAACATATAAACACTTGTCTTATTTTTATTGTCTAGATCACACAAGAAATTTCTGATAATACAAGGATATTCAGGCTTCTGGGATCTGACAGGTATGAAGAGAAGTGAACATGGCATGCTAAAATAGAAGAATAATGCGTGTTCCTCCTACCTTGTAAAAGTTCTCTTTGCTTTTTTCTTGTGATTCCTTTTCTTAGCCATCTTACTCGTTCCTTTGTGTACATGTCTACCTTTCAGCCCTTCAAATGTATTTCTTTTTCCTAAAAAAAAAAAAAAAAAATCATTCTAAAAATGTTTGTGGGCATCCAGAAGTACTCAGCTATGCTAGCAAGGTCCTATTTGGCTGCAGTCACAATCTCCAGGAGCGTCTTCCTCTGTGCTGTAATTCTTTTGTTGAACTTGGCAAAATCTTTACTTTCAGATGCTCTGCTGCAGTAGCTCATCAAGATCTAATTCTTGAGACAAACGCAAAAAATACTTAAAAATTTAAATATCTCACTGTCACCCCCAGAAAGGAACTCTACCAGTTGTCCTCCCAACATGACAGCTCAGGTCTTGTAAGAGCTCTTGAGAACTCCCAGTGTAGCTGTTCCTTGGCATCTGTGTTGCAGGACACTAACACCGTGTCTGTCTGACCCTTCAGATACCAGCTTGCCGAGTCAGTAACTGCTATTTTAGGAGTGTCACTGACTTCCTCAACTTTCTCTGCCCTGCTGGTGAACTTTGTACTTCTGTAACAGCCACCAAAACAGCAGATGTTTTGTTTTCTGGGGAGCGCGTCCTGATGTGACTGTTTCACCAGTAATGTATTCATATGAAGTGCAAAGATAGGCTTTAATTTTTCTTTTGAGAATTGCCTGTGTCTTATGCCACCCGCAGTAAACTCTCTCTCTTGGGCATCTTAGAACTACCAAAAAAGCTTCACGTCACCAAAGGCTTTCCCCATATTCTGCTTCTCCAAGCTTGACACACAGCCCTCTAATTACCCATAAGATCCACAGCAGTGAATGGTGCGTTATCGGCTAGCTACCAGCAATTTTTGCTGGCTGGGGGTTGAGGATTCTGCCTTACGTGCAATACCTGATAGCTTTTTGGTAATAGGCAGTTGTAAGTACTACTCACCCTCTGACCTGAGGGTTTTATTCTCTCTGTTCCAGTGGAGGGGGTGTGGGACTCAGCTTTATTATGTCATTTCTCTTAGTTGTTGAGAGACGGCACAGCTCAATTTAAAAACGAGTCTGACTTCACAATGGAGCACAGCATTGCAAATCATTGCCTTGGAAAAATAATGTCCTCTTCCCCAAATACAGTTCCATCTATTTCTGGCTCGCACTAATAGTCTCCCAAGTCTGAGACAACCTTTAAAAGACGTTGCACTACAGTAAACATTAATTCCAGTTTCTTCAGATACCATTTTGCTTGCAGCTGTGTCATTTTATGCTTGAGCTGTGAAACCTTTTCCCCATAACACATATAATTTCCTGGGCGGTTCATAGGAACGGGGGTTCTGAGAAGCCAAAAAATTGGCATCAGTCTGATAAGAGCTTGCATGTTGCTTTCTCCCGGTGAGCAGGGAATGCCTCATGGCAGGAGGTGTGCAAGGTGCTTTGTGGAGCACATCGAGCGGAGGGTAGGTTTTCTGAGCGATAGTTTTGAAGCAAGCAACCTCTCCTTGGGTGAATGCACAGCAAATGGATTTGAATTTCCCACAATCAACCTCCACTTCAGGCTGTTTGTGGAGGAGGATTCAATTACGAACATCCTGGTCTATTTAGCAGTTTTAGCAGTTCTTGCCTGATTAAAAGATCTCAAAACAGTTTGTGAAACAGAATTGCGACTGCTAATTTCTCTCCTTTGAAGAGAAAGGTCTGATCTAGGACATCCCTTAAGGTCTTTGCAGTTGTTGTGTAGGTCCAGCTAACCCAGTCTCCTGTCTCCAATGCTGGCCAGAAGTGGGTGGCAAGAAAAGAGTTAAGAGAGAAGATTCTGCCCATAGCAATCCTTTCCTTGAGGACTCTCTCAGCCTGCAAGTCTTTGTCTCTGGGACTTCCAGAGCTGGAGGAATTTTCTGTGGATTTAGGTTATATGGGCTCAGGGTAAGACTAGAAATGCTCACAGAAGAGTCTGGTCATCTGCCGTGTCTAATGGCAAAGGGCAGACTAACAACTTCCAGAACCGGAGCCTGATTAATGGGTTAGCTTTGCAAAGCTCTAGGGAAGCAAAAGCCCAGGCAGTAGGGGAGTGATGGACCCTCTTTAGAAGTCCCCACAGAAAGGATGAGAGGCAACATTGCAGCAAGGGAGATTCCAGCTGGATAAAAGAGGGGGAAACATCGTGGTGAGGGTGGCTGAACACTGCAGTAGGAGCCCAGAGTGGCTGTGGGAGATCCTTGAAGACCTTGCCTGGGCAAGACCCTGAGCTAGCTTGGAGGTTGGCAGCTTTTTGGACTAGAGGCATCCAGGGGAAGAGAAACGCTGGTTAGATGGATCCTGGGAAAGAATATTTACAGTTACATCCAAGGATGTTTTTAAATGAAGGCTTACTTGACGTCGTGGCTTTTTTATTTTCATTTTTAGGGTCGTGGTGCTGGAGAGTAGGCCGACGGATAACCCAACAGCCAACAGCAATTTATATATCCTGGCAGGGCATGAGAACAGTTACTGAGAACGGTGCGTGGCAGGCAGCTCACCGTGCCAAGAGAACACTCCTGCTGCAGCAGCATTCATGGCTGGCTGAAATTGCACAAAAGCTGCAGCAACCCGACTTCAGTTACTTTATAATTTATTGTGGCACGAGAGGAAGAGGAGAATTGTGCGTGGTATGGACACATAAACATCATGATAGCACAGAAGTGCTTAATTTACTGTTATGTAATCTTTGTACATACGCAGTATTTTTCAGTGAAACTTCTTGCTGAAGACCTACACTGACGTTCTGTAGATAGCGGTCCTCCTGTTAAGTACAAGTGTCTTACCTGTACAGATGTAAAAGTCACTGAGGATGCAAAAATGAAATCGGGGTACTATTTTAAGGACTTCTCATGTGTTTATGACAAAGTGGGACGCTAGCAACAAATACAGTACATTTAACAACACTATTGTATTTTATTTTATGTAATTTACTAATACAAATAAATCTTAACTTTTAGAAATTGTAACCAAGGCTGTAATCGGATTACAATCTTGTTTTAATTTTGATGCAACACACTGGTGTTCATGTTTGCACAACGTATTGAGATGTGATGTATTTAGTCACAAAGGTAAGCTGTGACTTTGTGGATATGACTTGGGCTTCAAAGTTCCTTTTTTTTAGTTTACTTGGGTAGTTTTCTTTGTGAAACAAACCAGTTAAACACCTGTATTTTTATATTTAATTAAAACTGTCCTTATGATTACTTCTCTATGCTTGAAAACAATACTTTCTGGATGGGTGTCAGTTCCAGACTAGTGGTACCTGGCTGTAACACTGCAATAGGTGTTTGAATTTTTAGTGTATACGATGATAAAAATTAATATTACTGTTTGTCTTACGAAATAGTTTCATATCACAGTGAGAAGGAGCAACATTCCACATTGTGGAAATGGCTCAAAGATGTTGCCATTTTGACTTTTTTTGGCCTTATAACCATTTTCACATTTTTCTTGATTTAGGATGTTAACACATGGCCAAAATAATTTAGTTACTACCTCATTCAAACAATACAATGGTTACTACGCATCACAGGAACTTAGTTTTGATCAGAAGTATTTTTGATTGCTATTTTCCAATGGAGTATGTAAATGCCAAGTTTTAGCAAGATGCACACATTTGACTCCTTTTTTTGTATATGTTCTTTATATTTTATTGTGATAATATACACTAAAACCAAACTAAATTTAAAGTGATTTATGGCGTGCATTATTGTTTTGATTGGTAATGCTTTGAAATATGTTCCCTAATGTATATAATGTAAAATAAACTTTTTTTAACATGTTGTTGTACAATTAGATTACCACCTGCACTAATTTTCCCACATAAGACTGAAATGGAACATGCTGAGTTTTGAATTCTGCTATTAAATGTTTGTGCCAAACCCAGAAGCTGGGCATTTCTGAATGTATGAATGGTCAGACTGCTGGAGCTCAACTCAGTTTAGGCTGGCACTTGTGGCCAGGCATTATTACCCTTTCTGGCCTTTAAGCAATGGCTATATGTATTTGAGTTAAGTCTTTCCAAATTCCAGCTTGTTTGATTTCTTCCCTCCATCACCTGCTTTTCCGCCTCTGTCGATTGCAAAACTGGTATTTTTTTTTTTTTCAGCAGGGCTTTTTTTTCTGCCCTTGGGACTCAGGCTGGCTGCCTCTGCTGGCCCCGTCTCGTCTGGTCCCTTGCACTGAACCTCAGATCCGCCCTGTGGGAGAGGTGGTAATGCAAGTCCCACCGCTGAGACGCTGAATTCTCAGCAAAGGCAAGAACTTGCGTGTGTTGCACAGCAGACGCGTGCTGCTGCCCAGGGGGGATTTCCATCCTGCCTCCCATGGACAATTCCTCACTTGGATGTGCAAAAAGTAGCTGAATTTTAACCCAGTACGGTATAGCTGATGTGCTTCCTCCTGTGGGGTTTCGGCAGCAGCTGTGGCCAAGCGTCTCGCCGTTTGAGGCTGTTGGGCCATTGCTGAATTACAGGCAACAGGAGCTCAGGGATATTGGGTTTTATTCTGGTTGAGCATTTTTGGTACGAGGATGCATGCTGGGATGCAGCTGGAAGAGCTAAAAAAAAAGAAAGGACAGGGTAATTGCATGTGGGAAGAAGAGGAGCATTGTGCTAGGGCAGGCTTGTCTCAAATCTGTTGGTATAGCCAGGACAACTTTGCTTTCCACATGCTGCTCTCCAGCCTGAAAGACAAGGAAGAAGCAGCGAAGGGTGTCCTGCTGTTTGCAGAATTTGGGGGCTGTACCGCAAAACTGCCTCTCCCCCATCCTGAGCTGCTCGGCTCCTCAGCTGGCAGCTGCCCTCAGCTGAGCCCAGGAGCCTGGATGTCCAGGAGAGCAAAAGGTCTCCTTTGCAAGACCTGCAGTTGCCATGAACTGAAAGTTTCCTTGAGCCATGCTTGGTGGGAGCTTCCACCACCCCCATCCCCATGTAAGATTGGGATCGGTGTGTTGCTGGCTGGCAGGAGCACAGGCAGAGCCAGGAAACCGAATCACAGGTACGACGAGGTTAGAGCAAGGCTTCTGCCTACAACTAGTTGATGCAGTGGCTTCCTGTGTGGCTTCCCTTTTTCTCTCTCCTCCCAGCCCCTTCTGCTCTGGCTGGCTTCTAGCTAGCAGTCCTAGCCACGAACAGACGGAAGTGCGTTGTGATGTGGCCATGCAATGGGGCATCCACCCACCCGGCAGCAAAGTTTGATCAGTGAGGGACTGAGCTTGCATCTCAGTCCAAACTGAGCTTTCTTAAAGAGAACAAAGAAGCGGGGTTGTTCGGGTCTGTTGCGGAAGTGCTCCTGGAAGCTGGGAGGACAGGAGAACGAGCACTGCTTTTATCATCTTCTGCACATCTCTCCACATGGTGCTGCCTGCCCCTGTCAGAAACGCGAGCTGGTGACCTGAAAAAGAGGGAGTTTGGATTCAAGTTCTGCGTCCTGCTGCCCTTGACTGAAACCAAGAGCCGTGCAAGGCAAACCATGTGTTGCTGGCTGCCTGTTCTTGTAGCTTTGCCACTGGGACCTTGCGATGGGGCTGGGGGAACCCAGCAATGCTGCAAGCAGTGATGGGGATGGATGCGTCCCCCAGGCAGGGGTTGTTTCTTACATGCCACAGGGTTCGGCTGTAGCAATAGCACGGCTGGTTTTTGAAGGAATCTACGTGAAAAGGGCAGGGCAGAAGCTGCTAAAAGCAGGGAATGTGCCAAAACTTCCTGCTTCCCTTCAAGGAAACACTCCAGGTTGACCTAAAATATGGGTTATAGGGAGTTGTGTTGCAGGCCTGTGTCATCTATTGCGGGGTACAGGAGGAGGAATGTATCTGGTGAGGGGGACATGGCCCCTGGTGGGCTCTCAAGTCCTCGTTGTGGACAGCAGTGCTGGGTTTGCTGTCTGCTCAGCATCCTCCTCTACAATACAGCTGCATTACTGTTGCTAGAGGTATTCTTCCCTCCTTGGGCAGCACCTCCTTGCGTGCAGATTTTCCCTTTAAAGCGAATTTAAATCCAACACATTCAAAGGCAGGTCCCCCTTGTGTTGCTCTGACAGGCAGCTACTCCTCGCAGTGTCTTGCAGGCTGAATACAGGAGTACATCATCAGCTCCTGGCAGTCCCTCCTGGTGGTGCCTCCTCATTCCCCATGGCAGCTGCTGGGGGTAAAGGGGTGCTGTCACTCTTTGCAAGCCCCCGTTGCTCAGCCAGGCCTCGGGACAGCATGGCAAAGAGCTGCCATGACCCTCTACCTTGTCCTCCTCTCCCTCCTCCAGCAGCACTGGGGGATTTTGAGTGTTCCTCTGCCACCCACAGACATTGTACACCCCCATAAAGCCACCCCTGCCCTGGCTCTGGCCTTTGGTTTTTGCTCCTTCTGACAGCAACGGCAATGAGTCTCATCTTCACTTCTTGACGTAAGAGCAGGTCACGCCACTGCCTGGGCTCCCTGCACCTTCCCATGCTACTGAGCTTCCTCTGTCCCCTCATGATCCAGTTCCTCTGTCACTAGCTCCCCAGGAAAGCAGCCTTCGGCTTTCCATTCTGTGTTCTTCCCTGCAAGAGCTTGCGCCATAATGAGCACCCAGACGGTTCCCTCCTCCGGGTCCTTTGGCACCCTCACCTTGGAGATGGGCACATCCATACATGGTAACCACAAGCGCCTGTGCCTGCCTGGGCTTTACCTGCCTGGGCTCTCTGCCATGGATGGGACACAAAGCCAGTGGCCTGGGACAGCAGCTGCTGGGCAAACTGTCCCATTGCTCTCAGCTGTGCTCTGCCCTTCAGTGGGCCCATGGGACTTTTCCCATCCCGCCATACAGGCTAGTTTCTTTGCCACGAGCAGTGAAGCAACAGCTCCTCAGACCCCCGTGGAGATAGTTACGTCTTGTTCAGTTGCTTTCCAAGCAAAGCTGCGCCCTCCCGTGCGGCACACGAAGTGAGTGAGTGAGTGCGATCAGGCAGAGGCCAGTGAGGAACCTGGACCGCCCCATCGGCACCAATAAACCCAGGATGCCTCCAGGCAGGGGGGCAGTAAAACAGCACTGAAAGCCAGGAGAGGAAGGCTATCAGCTGGTGCTGGCAGCTCCAGGTGGAAGGAAAGCTCAGGCCCAGGCTCTCCTGTGGCCTTAGGTTTACATGGCACTGGGCCTG
>VYXH01001672.1:0-45755 GCA_013397275.1 Burhinus bistriatus
TGGGGCAGGACTCCTTTCAGTGGTGGCCAGCAACGGGACAAGTGGCAATGGGCACAAACTGGAACACAGGAAATTCTGTCTGAACATGAAGAAAAACTTCCTTGCTTTGAGGATGACAGAGCACTTGAACAGGCTGCCCAGAGAGGTTGTGGAGTCTCTTTCTCTGGAGATATTCAGAACCTGCCTGGATGCGTTCCTGTGCAACCTGGCCTAGGTGAACCTGTTTTAGCAGTGGGGTTGGACTAGATGATCTCCAAAGATCCCTTCCAACCCTTACCATTCTGTGATTCTGTGATAGGTGTTTGCTGTGAACTGTATTTGAAACTGCCATACACAGTTGAGGTAATGGCCAACTATCTTTTGCAAGTATGATACTGGTGGACAAGATTACTGAATGAGATGGTGCTGCTGAAAGTTTGCTTTTTATGGATAGGTAAATCTTTTAGATCTTGTAACACACTTTTTTCTTGTGCAGAGGCAAAACCAGTCTAAATTCAGGAAGGCTCATTGTAGTTGGAAAGGTACTTTTCAGACTGCAACCAGTGCAAAGCAAGAGTTCTGTATCATCATCTTATTACACATATAAAATGTGATGAAGAACAGCATTAGAATTAAGATTTGACTGAAAGAAGGAGTTAAAATGTGAGGACTTCTTTTTCCATCTTTGCCACATAGCCCAGTCTGCCACTGGCAGAAGTGGAAATGCAAGGAAGAGTGTAAGAACAGTGTAAACATTTTACAACACTTCCCTGAATATTGTAAGTCTCCAAAATTTGAAGCTGTTTCCTGAAAGCACATGCAGATTCTTCATATGCAGTAAGTCTCAATAGATTTCCTTCTCATAACGTTACCCAACACTTCTTTGAATCAGTTTACCTACCACGTAACCCAACTGTGTGAATAAGGAGGTTCTTAGATCAACACACAATCTAAATTGACTGTAAATATGCCACATGCTAATAATGGAAAATATAATCTAATTTCTAAAAATCTGATTTTTTGTTCTCTATTTCTCTGTAGCTCTTAAAATGTGTTCTGAGGTTAAATTAATTTGAATTTCTTAATAATTTGGTCTCTGAAAATGGAAGGTGCTAGAAAAGCAAAGACTTTCTCCCTAATTGTTTGAAGATAAGGAAAAAGAGCCTCATAAATTTGTCTCTACATTTTAAATTGGGCAAATAAGCTTTTAAAAGAATTGGGATAATATAAAACGACATATATTTAGTAGTGTACTAAAACACATTAAGACTTGAACGTATTCTATAAGGCAGTGCCTAGGGCACCATTCTTTTGAATTTGCCCATTAGGAAATACAAAGAATGAAAACGTAATCACCACCTTTCCATACTGATGTTTGAGTCATTTGTTTTGTCTGTGATTCACAGCAGCATGGAAAGTCATTTGTGAGATCTGCTCTTCTTTGAGACTCTAAGAAGGAAAATAAATGCTTAGTGTTTTTCTGCTAGAAAAAAACATTGCATGCTATTACTTATTTGTTTTCAGTTAGTCATTTCTATCTGTCCTTATAGAGTGCTAAAATATGTTTGTAATTAAAAAAAAAGGTTTTACAAATGTATTACTACTACAAATTTCATAAAACCTGCACTTCAGTGAAACACTTAGTGCAATAGATGATACTGAAGTATCTACCAGATTTCAGTCTTTTCCACTATTTTTACTGATTCAGTAGATAACTCACACTCATTCTAATGTACAGGATTGGGACACACATAAATAGTTTTTTAGCAAGTAGCCTAAGAAACTTTCATCAGCATGCACGAAAGTATGCATTAGCTAATGATAAAGACAGAAACCTTCTATTAAATCCAGACAAGTGACAAAATAAATCCTATTGCTGTAAAGCTGTTATTCCAAGGCTTAATATTATTCTGTGATAAGGTGAAGGCATTTTTGTTCATAATTCATAACAGAGATAAATTGCAGTAATTTATCTGCTCAATGATGTAAAAGTTAGATGTTTCTCCAAAGATTTTGAAACATTTGGATCTTTAATTCTCTGTTTTTCTTATTTTTAAATATTTATGAGGTTAACTGAATTTTTAAATAAGTCTAAAAAGTTAAAATCAATTTTTCTTTGAAGAACTTTATCCTCCATGTCCCCTCCACCGACAGAACTAAAAGAACCATAGTAGATTTTTTACGAATTTTTCAGAACCTTTTTATGTCTCATAAGTTGAACATAATATTTTTGATAGACCTGAGAGGAAAAGGAGCCAGAAAACATAATTTTTTAAATAAAACAAGGGAAAAGGGTTCTAAAAAGCGCAGTTGCACACACAATAATCTTATAGTGAAAGGAGTGTGAGTTTATGCATTTTTAAGTTTCAACACATTGCAAGCTACAATCAAAACAAAAAAGCAAACAGCTCAGTTCATGTTACAAGCTAATAACGACTTCAGATGTTTTCTGAGACATGAAGGACATTGCCCACGTATTCGTGTTCTTTTTTACAGTAAGGTTATTGGACAGATATATGAATGAGTACATTTCAAAAATCTGTTTTCTTTCACTCACAGAGTTTAAAGTTTGCTCCATGATGAATTTGTTCTAAAGTCATTCAGTACAAATCTGTTCTGGTCATCAGACAGAAGGACATGAAAACAAGAATTACTACAGTGAGATGCGGATGTTATTATCATTAATGTTATCTTTTAATAATGGTACCTAATGATTTGTGCAGATTTATGTCATCATGCAGGAGAACCAGATTTGGTTCTGATCTCTATTCTCTTACTAGAAACAACTTGAACATTTTAGGCCTTAAACAACTGAAGTGTTTGTCTTAATTTCAGGCGCAGGGTTAATTTCATTAAATTTAAAGGTTCATTTGCATGTCTGCTATTACAAATGTACTGTGGAATTATGACAAACTGGTAAGGGTATCAGCAAAAATAGCATATACCCTAAGCCACTGTTTTATAAGGGCCTATGAAAGATTTAAGGAGGCAACGCACAAAACTTCTACCTCCTGAAACTTCGCCCCACCCCGCCTCGCCCCCTCCCCCCCATTTCCCATCAAACTGAGAACCAACGAGATTAAGATTTTGGTTCTTATTTTAGGGCATGGATCTGGTGCTAATCAAACAGTTTTTCCAGGGCAAATACAAAAAGAAGCAATTATATGATTACTATAATAGAAGTTGCAAAATTACAGCCTCCTAGAACTCATTTGAATATCATCTTCCAAGGACTATGTAAAAGTAGAGTGAATGCTCACTATATGTAGAAGACTAACTTGCATTTTCCTGAATTAATTCAGGGCAAAGACAATATTTTCACCCTCTGACTGTTTCCTTGAATAGGGTGTTAAACCTCAATAGAGAAGACTTGTTCGATCACAAGGTCCCAAAACGTACAAACTGCACACAACTAGATTGAAATAACACTTTGCAAAGAACACATAGAACATGCTGTCATGGGTTTATGTCTGTCCACGGAGCCAATGTATTAATACTCTATGGTAAACACATGAAGTAGGACAGGTATTAAAATCAATCACCATCTCTGGTTGGAATAGAGTGTCATTTAACTGTTAACAACATAGAAGAAAAGTTTCAAAGTCCTCTGTGCTCACTCAGATACAACATGGAAAAACTATTTCAACATACATTAACTACTCAACCTCATTAACTTTTCAAGATGCCTTTTAGTCTCAATGCTGCATAAATAAAGTTTAGAGATGGAATGGAGGGAGGTATTTTATATTGCACTACAGCACATGAAGTGGTAGCGTGAGAAATAATTTAATACTGCAGTTTATTTTCTTTTTTACAAGATATATAACCCTTATTTCCAAATGAGTTATCTAAATCCAAGTTTAAATATCTTTTACAAAACAGCAAATGAGACACAAAGGTCCAAGGTTAAGGGCTGGATATTTTTGCATTCAGAATTCCTTTTTTTTCTGACATATAGCTTGTGATTCTCCTATTTTTTACAGAGATGGACAAAAAGTGAAAGACTCTCACACCTAATGCTCCTGAGGATGGTAATATTTCTGGAGAACGTGATTTCAACAAAGCAGCTTTGCAAGTTTGATTCTTGGAAATGCCAGCATTGAGTCCAGGTATTTTAGACCTGTCCACAGGCTTTAGCAATGTGTTGACCACTCCTTTGACTTTGGTTCATCAAATAAGGGACTGAAAAGGAATCAGAGTATCTTGTCAATCTCTTGGGACTGCCTCTGACCAAACCTATTAACACTGACAAGTCATTTCTACGATTCTACCTTCCTCATATTTTATCAAACTTTCTGTTTAATCCTAAATTTATTATAGTATCGACAGTATGTCAGAACATGTAACACAATGATAATTCTGACACGACTTTTCAGAACTAAAAGCAATCTAAAGCTAGGGCTGGGAGGAGTTGCAGCACTGTTCATCCATATATTTCTTCACATATCTTGAGTTCTTATCAGACCATTGAACTGTGTTTTGTGTTACTGGGGTGTAGTGAAAAAACACATACAACAAGGATCTGTTTCTAACTTGTTCAGAGACTTGCTTGCATGCTCCTAGTGTCTTAGACTTCAGAAGTTTATTGTTCTGTCTTCTAGTTCATGCTTCCCTGCATGCCAAACGTTGATGCTGTAAAGTAAATTGCATCTCTTTCCCTAAAAGTAGTTTTTATCAACATCTACTTATTGATCAATCTGTGATTATTTTTTTTCCCTTTAATCCTCATAATAGCATCTGGCTGCAACAGTTTTATTTGCTTCATGAAATAATGGGTGATGATTGGAAGACAGCATGGTAACTGTACAGTAAGGAAACATAAAATCACATCTAATAAATGTGATTTAGGATATTCTCCAGAAACCTAAGGAGAACACTATTCTCTGGGTAGAGGCCAAACAGTTATAGCCAGAACACTGATTGGAACTTGGAGAGACAGAAAAAAAAACTGTTTATGATAAAGGGTTAGGTAAAGGTTAAGTGTTGTAAATGTTACAGCTTGTGCTTGATAACACACAGCAGAGATCCCTGGCATATTCACAAACTCTTCCAAAGCTTGTTAGAAACTTTTACTCTGCAGATACATTTTTTTACAATTTTGACTCCTCAAATGCAGCCTCTCTTTCCCAGGGCATTCTAAAAATGTTGTAGTTGTTGACATTACTGAGTGAGGCAGAGAAGAAAATATGGGAACACAGGATTCTAATAGTGATGAAAATTGTTATCTGCACCATAAGCATTTGGTGTCAGATCCATTTAGGATCATCACATATTTTTTCCCAACAGTCTAATGCACAGATGAGAATGCAAATGATTTTTCAGCAGGTACTTCTAAGTCCCATCACAAGTATCCTGTCACTTTGAACAATGACAAAAGAGCAAGGAAATTTTCAGAGCTTTTTTTTTTTTTTTAAAATATAGATGTCAATGTGTGATTACAAAAGAAAATTAAAGGAATAAACCTCAGCAAGAGGTTTGAGTAAGCGCATGAAAATACGGATACTTATTTCACCCTTATCTAAATCTACAAAAATGTCTGGAATCTGACTGAAATCAGGCAAAGCCAGACAATTCAGGAAATTCTAGAACTAGAACTATCTGCTACTTACTAAGAATGAGAACAGATCATATCAGTTATGGATTAAATTATTACTGGATGAATATCACCGCAAGGTAATTCTTTCAAAAGGAGCTAGAGAAGCTAGGAAGCTAACTCCCATCTTTCAAATAGGGGTAGGCTTCTCATGTCCCCTGGTCCCATTCATTTTCTCTGGAAATGTAGCCTAATTCTAAAAATTATACAAAAGCAGGAAATTATTAAAGCAATGTTTCCACGCTTCACTAGGCAAATCTGAGACTGCTGAAGTTTCCTGTTAGAAAGCAGGGAAATCCCAGTCTTGAGTAAGTGATTACATTCATTTAAGATGAAGAAAAATCAAGCTTCTTTTTCCACACTGCTTGGATTTAGGCTGGAAGTTCAAGACCTGCTCCTAACATGCAACAGCTTTTGTTTTCATCATTGCTGCTGGGCTGTTCTCAGGCAAATCATTCTCTGGATTTGACCAGAAATTGTATTTTTAATGAGAGACAACTTTTCTGGCAATTGCTGAAACCAGCACATTTACATGAAAATTCAAGTTACAAAACGGAACCAATTTTTGGCAAAAATATTCACAACGCAATGTGATGGGCATAGGACCAGATGCAAGGAACATAACATGTCTGCTGTTTCACAGAAGCTACCAGTTCTTTCCTTTTTCTCCTCTCTTTGTAGCACAGCACTTCTGCCATCTGTTCCAATCATTAGTGCAAAGACAGCACCAACGTGTTCAATTACTGTGTTCTCTCTAGCCTTTTGAAATAAGCTCTAATCACCTATAAAATTTGAAAATGTGAAAAGTCCTCACCCTGTCTTCTCTTACAGATATCTGATTAGAACATTGAACAGGACACAATTCAGACATTATCAGAAGTGCACTTCTCCCTGGATCCCTCTCTCAGGCATAACTTGCATGTTTGACATCAGTTTCCCCACCCTGCATCTGGTAGCTAAGGCTCATTGCAACACTCATATTATCCTCCTCCTATCCCAGCTGGTTCCCTTTGCCTCACTTCGCCCTCCACTTCTTCATCTATCCACAGCTCTGACTGGCAGCTCCATGACACTACATCGTACCATCAGGCTTCTCCTACCTTTTGCTTGTGCCAAGCAGACAGGAATCTGGCTGCTTTTGCATACTCTAACCACTCTTCCTCTTCTGTCTGGCTTTTGTATAACATAATTGCCCTCCACCTTCTTGCTCACTGTATATATCTTATATGATATTTTTGAGTCACATGAGTGACTGAACTGCATGAGAAGAGCATACAATTGATGTCTCACCAACCCCTAATTACTAATACTCGCAAATATTGTAACCTTACTCAATAATACAAGTCATTTCCATGGTTCTTGAGAGTTCTGAATTGTTTGTACATATTAGGTGTTTTCACAGTCAAAGTTAAAAAGACCTTGGGAATTCCTGATAATTTTTGCAGTGACACATATTCTGAATATATAGAAAAGCCAGACAGCATGTGTGAACTCAAGATTTTATTCAAGTAACGTACAGAAAAGCCTGTGAATGTGTTTGCCATAAAAGCTTTGACAGTCATAAAGGATCTAAGGGGAGTTATTCACTTCACAGAGACCCCTAACTTTCAGCTTTGCTTTGCAGAAGGAAACCACACTGCAATGAAAAAGCTAGTTAGACACACAGAGGAGATGAAGCAGATTGTTTTTTAGAGCCTGTCTGCTAAGAAAGAATGGATTTTCTCCAAGGACCTCATTCTAAGCTAAGCTGAGAAGGAAAGTCAATACATCTTAAGCAAACTATAATTGTACTAATTTTACTATAATTGTCTATTGAGCTAAAGAAAGAATATTATTCCTAAGTGTTAATCACTGGAAAGAATCAGTCTATTCATTACTTAAAGATTAAAGAGGACGTTATTAATTTTTTAGGATATTTGGTATTATTTTGGAATTTATTTTCTTTGCCAAATCTATTGGAGTGTGAAGATGAATGTAATTTTGTTTTTAAGTTATACCTGCTACAATTCTTATCCAGGTATTATAATAGTATTACAGTATGATAACATCCTTATCTTCTATCTTAGATCTTTCAGCTTTTCATCGTACAGAGTCCTTTAAAATTTATCTGTGAAGTCTTCTAATTGGCTTATTGTCAATTTTTTATTTCTTCATTGGCTTTCCCTCTCTCTTGTTCTTCAAACACACACTCTTTCAGGAGTTAGCCCCCCTCATCTATTCCGAGGATGTGATCTTAAAACTCCACCAGTTTCCATTTTGCCTGTCAGTGATGACAGTTTCAACTGCCTACTTGTTTGCTTCCTCCAGAATTATGGCTAGTCTTGCATGCAATCTGTATTTGCAAAAACCCCAAACGAAAAAAAAAAAAGCCATCCCATACAATTCAAATCTATGAAGCCTCAAACTCCTTTAGTACTTTACTTTCTTAGGATGTTAGAAAAAAATTTTAGATGTTAGAAAACATAAGTGTTTGATAATGACTAGACAAAAAAGAGCTTAGATTGTTGCCTTGAACGGTAATGTAAGCACTCTCCGAATAGCCTGTGATGTGTTGCTGAAACTTCAGATTCTGCAACAGATACTGCCGTATGATATCATGCTTGTTATTCAGTACACCTGAAGCCTTTGCTGTTAAAACACAGCTGTCAATACATTTTATACCTACAGCTCTGTTTTTCATTGGTTGTCCTTATTGTTTATGAGAATAACATCAGCATGAAAAAAATTGATCGTCCACCAAATTTCCTCACTTCTTTCCAAGATTACAAATAAGATTTTAAAATCCATAGATCAAAAATTAAGCTGGCAGAGAAATCATAGAATTTCAGATTATGCAAGAATTGAAGGCCTATATTAACAGAATGTTTAATGTCAGCATCACAAGGACACTGTTTTTTGCTGTGTGCTGTTCAAATCCTGTTCTCCTGGAGCCTCATATGATGGCTCTCCGTGAGAATCCAACAGCACTGATGTGATAGGGATACTATCCAGAGATCTAGCCTTATCTATTTGGGAATATAAAATATATTACACAAATTCAGGAGATGTAAAAATTATGTATTATTGTATGAATTCCTCTTTGGATATCCTCAATCCTACAGCACTTTGATTTTATCTTTTAAGGCAAAAATTTAACGTGATAATTTGACTTTCCAGCACATATTCTGGGTGAAACTCAGTGAACTCTTTACTTCGCTAGCTACAGTATCACATTAAAGACTGGTTAGAAAAGGAGAAAATTAGGTACAGTTTGGTCAACAGTAAATAAAAACTTAAGCACAAAGAAGTAAAATGTTCTGATTACAATAGACTGTTCTCATTTTGCAAGGAAGACTGTTATGGGAAATACTGGTGTAAAAGTTATTGTGTTCTTTGGTGCCTCATTCATAAAAATATGGTGCAATTTGTAGAAATCAGATCAGTTAAGGTGTTAGATGTGTTTCTAACCTCAGCAGTTTCTCATCACTTTAACAGTCTGCATCCTACATGGAGCTAAGCTATGACATTTCAAAGATGTAGGAATTACTGCACTCCTGAATATTATGTAAACTAAGATGAAATTCCCTGCCTGAGGTAACAGCAAATTCCTTGCTGTTTTCACAAAATCAAACAAACATTTCTGAGGTACAACTTGTGCTTATATTAGAAAGAGACAAATTCATGAAGATTTCTCCTGAGCTGAGCCATCATTCTCATAATCCTCTTCCCTCTGGTTACATGCAAAGTACACTTACATTTTGACAAGATTTAGTTTGTTCTTATGTTGTGATGAGAGATGCCAGATTCAGTCTGGAAAGTGGATGGAGTCAACATGTATTTGGATTTCTATTTCTCTGAATATTTAGCCTTTTCCTGTGCAAAATTTTGTCCAGGTATAATTTGGGGATTTGGATCATATGGCAGAGATTTCAACATACCTTCATAGCAACAAAAGGGATATCAGATGTTCAGAAATTCTTTACATTTGGCTTGTAAGATTGCAAAAATGAACTTCACAGCTCATTCACTTAGCCCTGGAGTAGATACCTTAAAGAAAAGCAGCTGGTTTTGCAATGTTGAACAGTACGGTATTTCTGTGAATCAATCTGGATTCTCGATCAAAGTTTAAAACAGGCACCTGACCCAGAGGAAGGGGGGAAAAGGTTCCTTTCTAGCGAGTTAAGTGTAGCAACCAAAACCATCCAAAAAAGAGACACGTCTCCCTAAGTCAATAGCACTTTTGAGACGACAGGGAGTAGTGAATTTTGGCTACCTTTGCCAAATCCCAAGACAAGTGTCTCCTTAGTAAATTGTTAGCCACCCCCACAAAGTGACAGCCCTTCACTGAGCCTGAAGAGCAGAGAGGCCAGTCTACGGATTAATGTGTTCTGTGCACATTGAATTTACCAAGAATCCACAGTAGTTCCAGCCTTCCCTACATGCTACCGCTGACTCATTGCTCAGTAGACCAGCAGGAGCTAGTTCTCCAGAGACCATAGGCAAATGGCTAAGGTTCACTCTGGCAAAATTCCCAGGCATTTAAAGGAGATATAGTCTTAAGTTATACTCCTTATCTAGAGAAACATTCTTTAGAGAGATGTTCTCCAGATAGGATTATGGCTTCTCTAGCAGCAGATTACAAAATTCTTAAATTTCACTTTGTCTACAAAATTCAGATAATACTCCTCATTCACCACATCTTTTCAGAGAACATCTGCCCTGTTGAACACGCAGTCCCAATGGTATAGCAAAAGGAAAACAAAACTAGGCAGAGTTTAAACACTCATAATTTAGGTAATATACAGTTTAGCTATACCTCACTGCCAAGATTGGATACATTTTACTTACTTTTTTATTTAACATACTGTAAAGAACTTTATCCCTAGCAGGAAGAGAAATAATTTCTTTTCCTATAACAGTAATTTAGTGTTCTAAACTTCCTAAGAAGCAAACAAATCCATGTGAATCTCTCAAGATCATAAGCATGATATTGCTGTCATGAGTCAGATACAGATTAGGCAGATCATGTTAGACAAATAACCTTGGATATCTGTTTTCTGAATTACGGCATGAGCATTACTGAAACATTAGTTGACAGTGTGTCTAATTTTAGTGCTTTTATTCTCTTCATTTCATTGCATTGTGCTTCCACAAATACTCCAATAAGCCATTTGCAGGTAAGTGCCTAATTTTCAGAGTTCAAGGTGACCAACAAGTAGTTTTTGAAATATATGTGGAGCTTAAATATCCAAACATGATTTCCATGATATATTTATGCCACATAAGCAGCAGTGTTAGGTGTTGATTAGATTTGGCTGAGAATTCCCAGTATCAGCAGCAGAAATACATTAGCCAGACCTGTTGAGACAAACCTTGTGGGACATCCTCAGAAACTGCTGCACACACTGCCTATCTGTGATGTCCTAACAACATCCTAACAACAATAGCATTGTCCTTGAGTAGTCATTGTCATCACTTCCTTGTACACTATTATCAGAGTTGCTGTCTCCCAAGATATGTGATGTATCTTTTCTGGGTTTGACTTTTGTACAATGCGTGACCCTCAGAGCAAGAAAAGCTAGCTTCATCAGAATAACTGAAAAAATAATGGGTCCTGCATAGAGTGATACTAGTTTTTATATTTGGAAAACTCTTAACAGATTGTACAAAACACACATACCCATGTCCTGCTACTACTACTTCCACAATTATTATTATTTCAGTGTTTTCCCCTCAGCAGAATGAACTATGACAACACTACAACAGAAATAGCAAAATATGATGTATAATTAGTCACAGAAGGCCGTATTTTGTCTGCAATCATTGAGTATTACTATAACACTAAATAAAACCAGTCCCAGGTCCAAACAGGAAGCATTACAGCCTTGCTGCATCCACATTGCAAAAGTCTCTCCCAGAATATGGTAGCAACTTCTAAATTGATTATTAAGACTCGTGCCTGGCATGTCCTTTCCCCCCAGAACTGGGCACTGCTTGGGAAAGCGCCAGTAGAGACAGACAGAAACCACACACCAGGGATCTTGCTTCCCATTAAACCATAGGAACAATTGTGGTACAGTGCTGAAGTCCATTAAGCAAATACCTTGTTCAGTTTAGCAGCAGATGCAGTCTTTAAATACTAACTTAGGTGGTGCAATGTTTAACATTAATTACCTAGTCCGTTCACCTTCTTAGGTAGTTAATGGAGTTCAAATTAATTATTCAGTATTTACTGTTTCTCCCTAAACCGATAAATGTGCAAAAAGCTAAATATTAGTCTATTTTACAATCAGAGGAACAGATTTTTCAGAAAAGCTCATCAAGAATTGTACAACAGAATCTTCCTAAAACAAACAGCTTTCATTTGTAAGAAAATACCTGTCTTGATTAATATTAATATAACATTAAATAAGAATAAGTAACAATAAGCCTATTCATCAGTAGAACTCAAATTGTCTTTCAAAAGAGATAAAGATCACTAACTGTCATATTGAGTGAAGTCAAGCAGCTTGCCTTAACTCACCCACTAGGCCAGCATACAAGCAAAGAATAAAGTTCAGCTCTACTGGGATGCAGTCCAATGACCCGATCTTTAGGTAATGCTGCCTTGGTTTTCCGTTAGCAAATTACAACTTTCTTACAACCCCAATTACAACAAATTCCACCCTCTGCTCCGAGTGATTTAATTTTAACCACATTTCCAGCAGCACTTAAAGCAGGTATATGTGCAAATCTAGCTTCAACCTAATATGAACATACTTTCAAAGATAACTTTTTTATTAAAAAATCTAAGAACTATGACATTTCCCAATTAAAATACTTGGGAAGTAATTATTATGTGTAATTTTTAGACCTAAAGCTTTTAGAATAATTTAATTTTTTTTAAACCTATTTAATGAAAAACCTTGTAATCAACCCAGACTATCAAGAAGACAGGCTATGTCACACAAAGTAATTTTCCTCCAGAAAACACTTCCCAATTTGCTACAAATTTGCCTATCTGTAGATGTTAACGATAAGAAATGTCAACTTAAACTCTTCTGCCTTCAATTTGCCAGATGCCAAAATGTGTTTAAATAAAATGAAAGCTCTGAAATGAAAGTAACATCAATTTTAAATTCCCAAACCCAACTTGCTTTCATTGAGGATCTGAGAAAGACATACAGTGTACATAAATGCACTGATTGATCTTGAGAGATACCAAAAATGGCCTCATCGTACTCATCATATCTGACTTTTTAAAATGAAAAATTTTCATAAAAATAATTCAAGTCTTCTCCAGCTGAGGTCACACTGTGCTGATAACATTCCACATAGTGGGTTGACTGTCTTTTGATCTCTTCAGCTTTACAATGACAAGGAATAACCTCTAGGATATATTGCAGTTATGGAAAAGCAATCTGCTCCCTCCAAAGCATATGAAAGCCATTAAGAAGCAGACAGAAGATAGTTCCATATGTGAGGGAGATCTTTTGTACCAGGTGGAAAATTTGCTTAAATCACTGAAGTTAATATGCCAGACACATGTACACAACCTTAGCAAAGCTGTCTAAAGCAGAATCTGCAACAGGGTATGGATCTATCTGTTCACTGATTCTTCTATGTTGTCTTTATTAAAATTTGAATTTATGTGTATTTTAAAGGAATGGTAGGTATGATGCTACTCATGCAAGTGAAGGACATCAACTTTCCATAAGCCACCACAGAGTGAAACTCAATTTAGATACAAAACCATGACCTTCCTGTGGCCTCCCCAGACAGTACAGCTCTTCAGAGCATCGCAATGAAGAAGATTCGAGCTAGGACTTACTCAACTAATCAACAGGCCCTGTAACATTCAAGGGTACGCCTATGACACTATACAGCCTGCTTCTGTTTTGAGCTTTCAAAAACATTTGCCCAACTCTTGTCTGATCAATACCTCTTCTTTGCAGAGCCATGCTAACAGGTCACTTTTCCTTTGTAGACCATTTCGTAACATCTGCGGCACAGGGAACTTAAACATCCACTCTTTTCCTTCCTCCTGAGCTTCCTTCTCCACTTCCTAAGGTTTCCAGGTGTTCTTAAAAATTCTTAGACTTTGCTCTTGAAAATTATTATCTTTGGAATGGCAATCATAGTCATTTCCTCATAGTCATCCTTTCCCTAACATTGCCACATGACAAAAATGTAACAGCTAGTAGCAGGCGATAATTTAACTAGCTCAGTAAGGTCTGAGTCTCAGGCCTCTACAATGTTACTCCATCCAATTGATATATTTCATCCTTGGTCCTTTCAAGCAATAACTTTTGTTCTGAAAAAAACAAAGTTGGCAAAATATTTTCCATTTTTAATATTCATCCTACTCATTGCTTAGCTTTCACAAGCTTTTGTTTGGTTTTGTTATGTTTGTTCATCATTTCCTGCTTACCAACATGAACTTATAACCTTCTACAAAATCTGAGAATGAAAAGAAAAAAAGTCAAAGAAAAAAAAATTCCTATTTTTTTAATCACAGCTAAAAACATTCCATTTTCCAGCTAAATTATTTTTTCTATTGGTCTAGATTTTCAGGCTGAAATAAACAACAACTACTGATCAAAATTTGCTTTCAACTAGAAATTTTACAACTATGAAATTTTGCTTGTGTTTGGAGTAAAAAAAAAAAAGTCCAAATGTTAATTTCCATAGGTTAAAAATTCCTTTTTCCAGCCATTTTTCCCCATGGATGCATTTAAGCATTTAGAGTCATTAAAAGTTTGGAGCATTTTAGTCATAAAAAGTTTACTTGATTTGTTAATATGAAATTGTATGCTTGCACCACCACTTTGGCAGGAGAAATCACTTAGCTTATTCAAATCTTTGTTCTTACTAATGGGATTTAGTAAGGGTCTGCCTGGACATGAGCAATTCCCACATTCGAAGGTGAAGGCATTAAAGGTTCTGGGCTTAGAAAAAAGCTAAACATGAAATTCAATTCCTCTTATTTGATTGGTGAAACGTATATCATGAAGTCTTTTCAATATTTCCTGAAAACTTTTAAAACTGAAACCCTCTGGGTGAGGGAAGGAAGTGCTGCTGGGCAGGGGTACAATTCTTGCAAGTGGTAGAAGTGATAAGGCTGGTTTCCAAACCTGAAGATTGAAAGTAAACAAAATATTCTAAGGAGGGCAAAGAACCAAAAAACCTTCCCAAGCAGCTCCTTAAATTTGTAGAACACTGTTTTCTTTACCTCCAACTTGGCCCACAATCGCATGCATTTAACTGTTAAGTCAACTTCATCAATGAATGCTAATTTGAAGACACTGGATGCTACTGTCCAGGCTTGAAAGACATCCACAGAGGGAGCTCAGGAAACATAGCTAAGATACTAATGTAAAGAGGAACATGCCAGACATTTAAAAAATAAATAAATAAAGTAGAAGAAATAAAACATCCCTTGAAAGACAACACAAGGCTATCAGATTTAGTGAACAACTGTACCAGTCAGACAACAATTCCAGGAAAGCATGGCTCAAACTGTATTTCCTATTATGCAAGAACAGGTGCAATTAAAAATAAACAATATTTTTCCCCATAGTGATTAAAACATTTGCTTTTCTATCACAAAACCAAAGAAAGTAAACAGACCCATTTTTAATGCAGTACATATGTATGACTTTACAGTGTCAAAAAACTTGCAGTTTCCTTTTAAGATCACAAATGTAAGACATAACAGATGCAAATTTCACTATGATTTGGCAAAAATAGTTTGAGCCACAAGTGCTGAGGAAAAAAAGTATTTTTTCACAGCTTTTAATGGCAGTGTTGTCCTGTGTACACAGCTGGCTGAATAATGAACTATACTTGTGAATAATTACCTCATCATTGATTGGATTTTTGTGTTGATTTTTTTTTTTTTTTTTCTTTTCCAGCAGCCCAAATTCTCTCCCTGTAATGAACTTCTGATTCAGCTTGAAATGGAAAAGGCAATGTGAATTGTTTTCCAGATTGAACATGAGGACATTTTTATGGACTGGTGCTGAAAGAACCCAAAATGTCTCAACATGTTTACAGAAGAGATGTTCTTACCCTCTAAGAATACTGAACAGGGTCTTGAGAAAAAAATGAATTTATGTCCAGATGGAAACACTCATGCAATTTTTAAATTGCCCTGTTCTTCCCTGCAAGATAATTCACGGCAATTTACTACTGGACAAAACCAATGCATTTAATCCTGAATCAGAAAGTTACCACAAAGCAGAAGATGTGCAATTGCCTTCTGCAGTAGCTTAACTCTACTAATTGTTTGGTGATCAGCTCTTTATCCAACCTATAGGTAACAGAGGCAAGCAGAAAATCTCATTGATTTTTCTGGCCTGTAAGTTGTTGGTAGTTGATTACCTATGTTATTATTCTTCCATTGAGGTATTCATACTTGCTATTTTCCTGCTCAGCATAATGGTCTCCACGATTCCTACTCTGAGGGTCTCACTATGCACTATAGGTGGTGGCAGGATGTCTAACTTCAGCAGTTGAGGACTCTGCTAAACATTTGCATTTGGCAGACAGAGGCTGACTTTTCTGAGTCCTTATGCACACATTTGTGAAATCTGCATAACAGTTACATTGAGCTTTACAAGTATCAGGCTGCCAATGGTATGATCCCAGTATGTTCATTTTCATACTTCTATGTTATTATTGAGCTACACAACTACTGAGCTACCTATGGTATTGGTTAGAAATTGACTGGAGAGGCAGTCCCGAGAAAAGCTAAACAGCAATATTTTACTTCTCTATATACCCATCCCGGTACTGATTATTAACAAGATTCTATTTGTGGAAGCCTTAATCATGCTCATCTGTTTACTAGTCTTTGGCAAACTAAGCAGACCTGACATAAACAAATAGACAAAAATTCTGCGACAACCCCAGGATATAGCAGTCATTACTGAGTGTTAATGCACTGGTGACCTTGCAGTGCATACACATACAATCAATATTATGCAATTATTCAGTCTTGCTTGCTTTTCCCTTCTTAGTTAAAGCATTTTCACTCTGATGTGGTTTCAAGACTTCTGACAGTATATTAGTAGATGTACTTGATTTCTCATTTTTTAAAATGTCATTAAGCAGATTTTTTCACAAAATAACATAGAAAATACAATCCCAACCAGTTTTTTACACTAGGTGATCTCTGTTCTTGGCTAAAGCCAGTGATATACCACAAACCAACCCATTACACTGAAGTGAATAAGCAGAAAGGAAGCTTTCTTTGATTTGTATTTTATTCATGTGATGTTTAGCTGTTAGAACTTCTAGAAAATCCTCCCTTTCTACCCTTTAGCCCCTCACTTAGCTGTGAATATCAGGATGTTCAGGGCAAACAGAATAAGAGTTACAGGTAGGAAGCATAAGCAGGTGGCTCTGCATCAGGCAGATATCATTAGGCTATGGTGAGGATTAGGGTTCATATGTTAAGGACTGATGAGCTGGGCTTATTGCTGAATCCTGAAGGCTCCACAAGTTTATGATGAGTGATGTTATCAAAGGGCTTTTTGCAAATTTTCTGATCAATTTTTATTAACATACGTTTAGGATCAAGATTATACTTCATCACGGCAGGACTTGAAAAGCTACATATATTGCTGGATCATGTAGACCATTAAAGCCAACGTCAGTAAATACCGACTGTATCTGAGGGATATAGTATATATTTGTGCCCTATAGTTTATCCTAGTCTATGTGATCTGCAGCAAGAAAAAAAAAAATCTAGATTTCACTTGCTCAGTCAGTCCCATGTTTACATTTGAGAAAATTATTATAAAGAAAAAAACAGCATGTCCAACCAACCGTGATTACACATTAGATAACCTTTGCAGAAGATAAGTCTTCACAGATACATTACAGAGATGTTTGAGAAGGCATCTTATTGGAAATGGCAGGGGGACTCATTTTTTGTTTGGTTTGTTGTTTTTTAACTGTAAAAAGTACAACTTTCTAAGNTTATCAGTTCATGCTAGTGTAATTCCACTGACATCAGTGCAGTTATTCTCGAATAGCAAGGTGCCAATCAGGTCATAAAATACTATCAACTCTCCCATATATGGACGAATGGTTTCTTGAGTTATGCTCAAAAATGGAATAACGCCAGTAATAGAAGTACTACAAAAATAATGGGAAAGCATGTTACAGAGGATCCCCATGTGGTCATTCACTGGTGTTTATTGGTTTGGACGTATTATATAGCTGAGCTAACAGCCTGTCTCAGATTCACATGAATGACTTTGTTACCTGTTTCTCTGTATTCTTGGTCTGAGGTGGGCTTCCTAGCTCAGGTGCAGCCTCAAACTTCTGCACTCAATTTCCCATATCCAAATAAATGCATTCTCCTGACACCTGGAGTATTAAAAGTTAATGTAATGATAACTACAGCATACTGATAGATCCATGCTAAATCCAAACAACCTGCACACGGAGTGACACAGGGGAGTCCCCACACCCTCCGCAGAATTTCTAACCCTGGTAGCGTGGTTCAGAAATGCTCAAGCTGCTAACTTAGACCTAATCAGACTTACTAAAGCTTCAGCTTTGTGCTGTGCAATGCCACATAAGCTGCTTTTGGAATTTGCTGGTCCTGGAAACAATATAGCCACTTCTATGAAGGACTATGCCTGAATTAATATGCCTACCTAAACTTAACCTATCTCGGCCTGGAGCCAGATTGATTTTTTTTGCACTTATAAATAATCTATACCTCATGTAAGCAGCTCACGGATAATGGAAATTAGATATTACATACTGTCATATATTACATGAGGGTATCTAGGCATTAAAAAAATTGGCACTGCATGAGATTTTATATAACCTAGGAGATTTTATTCAAATATTTTACTGGACTGGGATTCAAGTGCATTTTTTTTACAATTGAAAAATTGCAGCACTGAGTCAAACAGGTTACATTTAGCTATTATTTTCAGAGGCGACATAGAATTGCTTTACTTCACAATTCACAATCCTTTACATAGAAATCCTTTGCTTTGTCTATGTCTCTCTTTGGGGCACAGTCTCTCACTATGTGTATGCAAAAATTATGCATATGTATTAGCACACTCAGACAGAAAGCTGAGAAACATTGAAAGGAAAAGAAAGATTATGAATTTATTCTAGACTTAACAGTGGTGTTCCCTCCAGTTAGGATGCATTTCTAGTACCAAAGGGTAAATGTTTCATTTTAAATAGCTCCTGATCTCAAGTCATAATTTAGATATATACAGTCACAACTCCACCTGCAGTACCTGAGCAGTGCACACATGGGTTTTCCTCTGAATTCAAGTCATTTGCTCCTTTTCCAGCTCTGTCAAAGCCAAGTTTGAGAGTTTATCCTAAACAGAAATTGATATTCCCCCATTTTCTGCGACCCGTCTTTTCAATATGAAAACAAAGATCAAACAAATATTTCAGACTCTCTTGTCTCTCCAAGGGATAATTTGGCTCACCTGGCCAAATCGGTTTATATAACAAGCCTTTGTGGTATATGATAGTGGCTTATTTTCTTTGGAATGAGGATATGAAAAAACATTTTTAAAAAGAGCTGAGGTTAAGATCTTTTTATTCAAGTAAATACTGAACACATTCCTAAGAACAGCCCTTCAGATCTGGAATAGGTTCAAGAACAGTTACTTAACAGCCTGAAGAACAAATAACTCAAAGATTTGATTTTGTAAAAAAAATGTCAAGAGGCAAATTGGACCTTAACCTTATGACAGTAAATGCTTTGGGGTTTTTTGGTTTTAGGGTTTTCTGGTGGAGGGAAAAATACTTAGGGTGAATAAGAATACTTAGCAGAAGTTAAATAAAACCGGAAGTGATATTTGTTACTCAGATGTTCTTATTTGGTTGTGTTTCTATAAAAACAGTAATCAAAGAGGATCCAAACCCAAAATTCTTCTTCAAAGCAATGCAGAGACAATGGAACACCAAATCCTGAGATTCCCAGTGGGATTCAGAGACTGCACTTCTATTGAGTGCAGGTGGAGTTTTGTGCCAGAATTCTTTTGCTCTTTGCTTTCAGACAAGTACAACTCTGGATCTAAATTTCACTGCTGCCTGAAAGATCTGGGCAACCTATTGAATACTGGACAGACTACTGGACTCAGATTCCAGCTCTGCAATCCAACTGTCTTTAAAATAAATGAAGCAAACCAAGTATACAAACACACCAGTATACAACTGTATGTTCATTCTAGAAAACAAATTATACTTCCACAAAAATAATCTTTTGTGTGTGCTGCATCTCTCCGTTCTCAAAATCCCTACCTGTACCTTTTCCAACCAACTTTTCTTTGCCTCCCTTAGCACCTAAGACTCCCCCTATTTCTTCTGTAGCAAGTACACAAGGTCAACAAGACCTGACAGTATTAAGCGGTTGTGTCTAAATGGTATTTGCTAAATACAATGGCATGTGCTGGCACAATTCAGCATATAAATCAAATAACATCTCACCCAATATGCATGTCTATACATGTCCTTCTTTCGATCGATGAGGTTAGATAGTTAGTACTAAGATCACTCATATTGTACATGGAAGACCTTTGTTCCAACCACAGCCAAAATTAAATATCTAAAGCAAAAAATAGTCAAGCTCTACCTCCTCTTTAGTCAGTATAGTGACTACTCAGCTCTAGTTCATGCTACTTTTTCAGTGATTATCAAATAGAGAGGAAGGACTGAGAGACCTCAAGTCAGATTACATAGTTTGAGTTTTTCATAGTGTTCCAAAACAGTATGCAAGTTCTTTCCAAGCTGCTGAAAGAAATGGGCATCTAACTTTCCTCAGCCTTTTCTATAGACTAACTCTTTGGCCTTCTCACTCACTAGTAGTCTCCTGTGAACCTGATGGCCTAACCCAGAGGACATGATTTCTGCAAAGCAACAAGGCTCCTTAAACATAGGTGTGGCTAGAGTGAATACCTTAGTCCTCCTGAAAAACCTTCCTTTGGCAGAGGAACAGGCTGGCCTGTCTCCACAGTCATTACGCTCTACTAGGGTGGGATAAGAAACACACAGATCAAGTGACTGCACAGTTAGCTGGGATGCCCTCACTAAGAATGAGTAGCTGGTGCTGCACACATTCAATTTCTAGAAGAAGCAAAGTACATCTGTAAGGTGATACTTCTAAGAACAGTGCAGCAGCAAGAGAAACATCCATGAGAGAGACCCCAGGAACAGAAAAGGTCTCTTTAGTACTGTAGGTGTCAAAACCAAGTACATTTATTTGAAGTTAGTTTGACTCAAAGATGCAGAATAGAAAAAGCACTGTTCTGTCTTTCTATATGATCTTTAAATAAAACTGTGATTCATTAGTGCTGTTTTAAATTGAAGATAGGAAAGTTGGCAGACAAACACACAAGTTTTATCAAGTGAGTTGTAATCTAGAGCAGGTGAGAAATCCTCTACCACTTCATTGCTCGCAGAGAGGGCCTGAAGAAGATCAGTTCTAATCACAGCAGGTTGTAAACCAGGTGCTTCCCTTACAGTTAATTTCCTCAAATCACCACCAGAGTGTAGAACAAACAAATACGTACCATGTAAAATTTTCACTCCAGGTTTTACATGAGGCCTAGTATCCTTAGAGTGTTTTATTGCAGACATGTATGTCTGTAAATGGTGGATGGATTCAATAAAACCAATTGTCATTTATTCTCATATTATTTGTTAACACACTTTAAAAAACAGCCCAGCTTGTCACTTGAAAGTCTATGGTCTGTCACTGTAATGTGAGTTCTTTTTGAAACAGTTCGTAAAAGCACAATGCTGCATCTGGTGGACCTAAAGTTAAATGATGACGTTCAACATTCAGCTGGTCCAATTGGTTTCAGACTTCTGCGTAAATAATTTGTAAAACCCTACAAGTATTCAAGCACACTTGCCCATTCTTAGTCTCTTGAGTGGCTGAGCCAGTGCCCTATTAAATTAACAGTAGCATTTCTCCTCAATTCAGCAAACTACACAGAACACAACTAATCCACTCTATGTGGACACTTGTTAAAGGGTCAGAGCACAACAAGAGAGAAGATGCACTAAACAGGGAGGAAAAAAAAAAAAAAAAGAAAAGGAGATGTTATTAAAGTAAAAATGATGGCAAAAGCTAGAAATAATAATAGCACAATCCATTGCTAAATGGCAATTTCACAGGCTTGAAGAACATGGTTTGGAATCATATAAACTAGATTTAAATCATTTAGAATATTCTGCAATGAAACAAACCCACTTATTTTCTCATGACTTTACACCTTACTTGAACATTACTCTTTATTTTTCCTTTGCTAAGTATATCCAGGTGTGTTTCCTTTCATCCATGCAGAAGGGCTGGATCCTCAGCTGGGCTAGTTACTCTATCAATGCAGATATCAACAGAGTTCGATGAGCTGAGGATCTGATCTATTAACTACATTTTTCCCCACAGAAGTTGAGGCAGAATGAGAGGACCTGCTTCTTTTTCCCAAATTCAGAAACACAAGCTTTTGAAAGCATGTGTTTTCTGAAAGAGCAGTACATTGTGTCCCCATTCAGACAGATTAAATTATATAAAATTCTAGCATAACTACTACTACTTTTGTTTTTAAACTCACAAAATCCAAAGTAAAGTTTTAAGCTTGTTTAGGTAAAACATTAATTATTTCCATATGGCTCTGAAAGACAATAAGCACACTATGCATGGAACAGCATTTAGCAAAGGAATAATAAAATATGAAATAATATTTATCATATAAATATAATTCTGTATTATTAATTACAATATATCTTCAGTACAAATTATGTAAAACACAAAGCCAAATTTTATTACATGAAATTACATTTGAAATATCAGACACTTAAACATTAGTAAATGTGGGTAATCAAGAACAAAAAAAATCCTTTTTTCTTTTCTATATTAAAATAAAGAAGTTTCATTTATGCGACCACAAGTTATTTCAGGGGTCTGCCTTATTTATTGTATCGGTGAACTGTGTTTAGCTGGGCAACTATCCAATATTTTGTTAACACTTGGTTTTACAAGCTTGGTTTGTAGCCCACAATTAAAACACTCCTATGAAGTCAGAGCTACTAATTCAAGTGAGGACTTGTCTGTTGTTACAAAGTGATTACTTCACAAAGAAGGTAAAGGTATTTTATACCCCTAAAACTAATAACGACAAACAACAGCATTCATACTGGCAACAGAGTGCAAAACCACTAGCACTTAGGATAATTCAGGAATCCCACTTTAACATCTGTAGCCTGTTCTTTGAGAGAATACAACATATTTTGAGATCTGTATAATCAAAATTCTGACAAACTAAGCTAACTGAAATTCATGTCCCTGCTTCAAAGCAAAGTAGCATAATTTCTCAACTAATCAGTTCTTTAAAAGAAAATTGGTTAAAAGTCTGTTAACAAACCAAAGTTAATGAACAATTTACTTTTTTTCTGAAATAGAAAAACAGCAAAGCACATTTGAAACCTCAAGTCTGTGTATGCTTTAATTGAATAAAGGAGCTTCTTACAGTAGAAAATGCCAAAAATGCTTTGAATGTGGGAACCGTGCTGCTCTAAATACGGGCATCTGTGTTGTTTATAATGATGGAAAATATCCAGGTATCCTTCGGATTAAGCATTAGAGCAGTTTAGAGTGCATTTATGATAATCCACTGAGAAAGTCTGGGTTTCCCACTGGCATGAGAAATAAATGCAGACTGCAAGCTTTTACTTGAAGAACAAAGCGTCAGTTTGTATTATATGTAGGTTAAAAGTATCCCTGGAAATGGCTACAGTCACATGAAACAAGTCAGCTGAAAAAATGGTAGTAGGCTTTATAAACTATTCTTTTTTTTCCAGTCGTGGGAATACAAAGTAACATTTTTGAAGTAGAAAGAAACCTTAGCATTTGCAATGCCATAAAGAAGTATAAGGAAAGGCTGGCAAGACCTGAGTCCCTTGGAGTAAATGTTACTTGAGCTTTGCGGCAGAATACTGCAGTGAGCACTGTATTTCATGCAGCTCTTTCTCCTATGAATTAATGTATTAGCACTAACATTTTTACTATTCCTTTTCAAAACTGAGGTGGGTTCTCCTCCATTTTTTCATGTATTCAGAGTTATAACTGCTTGCTGGAATAAAAAAAGTTAACTTTTTTTTTTTTTTTTAAACTGCTTTCCAGTCATAGAAAAGGTAAAGCATATGAGATGAATAAGGAAGAACAGAAAAAAGTAGGTGGATTTGATACTCTTCCCTTTGAAAACACAGTGATTGAGCCAGGATCCTAATTTGACATTAAAATTATTAATTAAGGATGCAAAAATGCCCCAAAGATTTCCCCACTAACACAATTTAGTCTACAAATTTTCATGTTTTGTTATAAACACTATTCAAGTCAAAACTGCAATTTTTTAAAATTTCAACCTAAAATTCTTTTTGATTTATTTTTTTTAAAGAGGGAGTTAAACTTCCTTTCCCCTTCAATAGTTCTTCGAATTTTCTGGGCAGACAGGACTTCCGATTTTCCGTGTTTTTGCAATGAAATGAAAAAATGCTACAGTTTTTCAGACTTTGCAATATTGTTTTTGACAAATTATAGTACTGTTTTTCAAAACATTTTGGTGCAATCTCATTGTTTCTACATTTCTGCAGAAGTTCATTTTAACATTACAAATGTGCAATGGTGTACAAGACCCTTGCACACTCATTCAGACATTTTAGTAAAGCATATTTATTTTATAGTGTCATATCACAGGAATTTAAGGAAACCATCCACATAAAAAAATACAAATACTCTTCATTAGGTAGACTCTCCCTAAGCGAAATAAGTGATTTGAAAGGCATTTTTTACTTTGATCTTTTGAAATAAAGATAGCTAGCTGGTGACAGCTGTTTATAAACTCACGCACTACAATCATGCTGTGCCGAATTTCAAGTGTTTCACCTATCATTTCAGAGAAATTATAGGGAGCACTGCCTCTAACCTGCACTCTATAAATTGTATCAATTTCATGCATGCAGGAATGGTGAAATTAAGAAAAATTAACTTCTGGGGGAAGTTAATTCAAATGTAATCAAAAGGGTTGTTTTGGTCTGCAGAATCCATAGCTTTAACAGTTTAATGGCTTTCTGGAAGTTTCCATCTAAATAAAACCATGTTCAATATTGTCTAGGTAGATATTGATTGACCACTACAGCTCAACTAGCTAACCAGATAACTCAGGGTGTGATCTTCTCCTAAGGAACAATATAACAATATAGTTTTTCACTAGAATGCATTATCTACATGGAACACCTAGCAAAAGGCTGAGTCAGGATTGTTTGATTCAGCCTGTACACTCATTCTTTTAGAGACTCTCAAACCTTTTTAACTTTAAATTGCTTTAACACACAGCAAGTGTGTGTACCAGAATCTATTCAGAGTGCTTGACTCCTTCAAATTCTCTGAATCAATACCCCATGACTATTACGTGCATCTAGTATGCAGAACCAACCGATTTCATTCAGCAGAGTACTGCAAAGGAAGCAGACAATATTGTGGTTGAATCCCAAGAGACTGCCTGAGAAGCAGTGGCTGGTTGGCTATTTATGATTTCTGGCTTGGCAACAAAGAGTATTACTTCTCTGAGTATACCAAGATAAACAATACAACTTTGAGATTCTGGGACATGAAAATACAAGACACAGCAAAATCACATGTTCAAAAAAGAAAAACAGAAGAAAGAGGTTTGAAAGACTCAAAAAAAAAAAAATAGTGCTAGCTATGGGTAGTGAGAGACTGCCTCTAAGTGATTACAGAGAGCAAGGAGCTTGTTTCTTCCACTAAAAGACACTGCAAAGAAAGAAGTATTGAGAAAGAGAGAGGAGATTGCAGGACTTTGGGCTTACTTCACCTCAAATACCAATACTCTGAAGAATTGCTGGATCTCAATGCAGTTCTGCATAAACACAGCAGACATCCACAAGGCTCTGTTTTAGGATTTGGGGATCATGTTTCTATTCAGAGATGAATCTCAAATCCATTTTTACATAGATAAAAATACAGAATTATATGGAGAAAGCAAACAGAAGAATTTTACACAAAACAATTGTTTTTTGCTTTCCATTCAGTGTAACAGAAATGAATGGGAAGCCGTGAGTCCTTTATAGGGATCTGAGCGTAGTAAACCACTGGAGCATATCTCAGGACCATCAGCAAAATGCAGAAAATAAATTCTGTTCTGTACTCTCCATCATGGAATTAAACTCTAACTAGGTAAAGTAAGCAGGAAAAGTGTGTCTTATTGTTCCTATTAGTATGGGGTGAAAAAGAGTCTGTGTTGTGGCATTAGGGCTCTGAACAGCAATTAGATGTTAATCAGAACAGAGCCAGCAAGTCACACAGATCATGCATTTTATACTTTTAGCTATTATATTTAATTACAAGACTACTTTCACTATTTTCTGAGCATTGTTTTCCCATGGAACTATTTTCTGTAATTGTCACACAGTTTCAGTGTGAATGTAAAGGATGTTAGCTCTTGAAATGGCACAGGTAGAGGGGAAGGTACAAACCGATCTTCTAATTGGATCAGTTTGAATGAGAGAAAAATTTAAACCTTCAGTTTGTAGAAAAACAAATGTATATGTTTCACTTGTAAGAGAACCTGCAAAACAAAAGCAAGGTTTCCAGAGGCAGTAGGGGATTTGAAATGATTTATCTTGGTACTATTACGGTGGCACCAAAATGTGTACTTCAAAAAAACAGCCACATGTGATTTGTAAGGGGCATAAAGTTGTGGAAACTTTATGCAATTTCTAGGTCCTATAAGTAGACATGTATGGAATATTACTCTAGCAGACTATTTATGATGCCTGAGCGTTAAAAACAATGTTGTAACATTTTAGTGTATTTGCATTTTCCACAAATACTTTCAGCATGGAAGCCTTGCATTGAGCTAGAGGTCTTTTTGACAGACATTTTAATACATAATGTGACCAAAGGGGCATAAATACAAAATCACATAACACATAATCAAATAAATAATGTGACCATAGTAAGAACAAAGGTTTTCATCTTCCTTGTGAAATTCCTTGTATATTTGGTCTTGTTCATTTAGGGAATTCTCAAAATAACTGCACTTGAATATTGAAGTCCCCCCTGTTTAGCCATTCCATACCATCTGCTTGTCAGCTGATTTTCACTGTTAAGCATAACGAGCAAATTATGCTCCTAAGATCTGAATATGGAGGGTGCCAACTACAGTAAGAAGAAGAGGGCTCACAAAACTGGCCACCAGCTTGGCATGATTCCCCCTTCCATCAAGCCCTCTGTCCTGTGACGTATGTATGCTGGCAGTGTGGAGTAGATGAGGTGCAATGTAGAACAGCAGTGTACCTAGAAACAAGGTTGATCTCTGAAGTGAAAAGAGTAGGTGGTGTGTGAGCCCAGGATATGTTTACAAATGTTTATTACTACAGAAAAGTACCTCTAGAAATCAGGCCTTAGCTCTTCTATACTCAGAAATTACTTGTACTGATAGAAATTCACATGATGACTGATTTCACACAAAGTTCAATGGTTGGTCATAAGCGTATTTGGAAACACATATGTGCAAGTGTTCATGTGGATAGATGGATGGTTGAGAGACAGATGGTATATATATGAGCATATGCCCTCACACACTTGCACCACTCCCATACACACTTTGAATTCTTCCTACAGAAATTCACTATATAAGATGACTGTTTGGAATTCTGAACAAAATTTTATGAATACCCAGAATAATAATTCACTTGTTCAGGCTTTTTTTTTTTTTCCTAGAACCCTGTTCTCATTGAAGCCTACATTTCAGAAGACTTCCTACAGAAATGATAAATAGCCTTAACATATTTCTATGTGCTATGTGCTATGCTATCTCCTAGTGTGCTGAATAACAGCAGTTGCCAGGATTTTGTAACATTTTATGTGACTTTTTAATTCACTTCTTAATGAAAACAAATACTTAATCTTACTGCCTAGTGAAAGAGAACCAAGGAAAATCCTCCTTTCAAAGCTGCTCTGAAATTGATTTTTCTTTTGTTTTGTGAGAGATGGGTGAACTCAGATCATATTTGTGTGAGGATTCTTCTTTATCCTTCTTTCTTTTTATGGGCATCTAAATAAAAATAATGAAACAGTTATTTATCCTAGAGGGTCCTTGTTTCAAAGGAATCAATCTCATTTTCCGAAAATGGATCTGCTTTCTTTGCTTTCACTTAGCTATACATGACGGAGTAGGAAGGGAAAGCTAGTTTAAGGAATTTACTGTTACACCCATGAGTCCCAGGTGTAATCACAATTTCTGCATTGTCCTTAAGAGGTAAGTTTAGAGGCCTGTTCCGGCAATGAGCACAGATAGTTTTCTGCCACCTGCAAAAAGTCATTTTATGCATGTGTTTTTCCACACAGAGAGAAAAAAACCTCACCTTATGGTGACGGTGTTGATGTGAATGTGAGTTAGCTGAATGAATACCTTTGGGATGCCTTAGACCAAGTGCCCAAACAGTGCAAAGCTTGATCCCAAGAAGAGAGCAGCAAAGCCAGGATAATGAGAAGGTATTCACTTGGGCTTGTGTCAAAAATTCTAGGACTAGTTATTAGTTAAAACACAACGTTGCAGTTTCTTGACAGACTGCAAGGTGTAAGCGGAACTGGTTTTATGCCTGTCACTTTTTGCTGCATTCATCTTTTAACAAGGGTGCAGTGACTACTTAGCAAATTCAGTGTGAAAGAAGAGGACAGGATCCTGTGCCAAGTCATTAGAGGATAAGAAGAAAAAGAAAGAATGTAAGAGGTGATTTCTCATTTTTCTGTTTCAGGAAGGGTTTATATGGTGTGAACATCTGAGACCCTGACTCACACTCAGTGTATCACAACAATGGTCTGCCTCAGATTTCAATGATCCCAGCTTGAATTTTACAATAAATTTTATGAAGTTCCTTTTATAGCAGAAGGTGAGGATCTTTAAAACTGTTTAAATTGTCTTGGCAAGCCAAAGTTGGTGAATGTGGACCACAACAACGACAACAAAAAAAACCCAAAACACAAAAACCCCCAACCCTGTCAAAGATATACCTTCATAAATACAGTACAAATTCGTCTACTTGTCCTATGGTTTTCTGATAAAATCTTGGGTCCATCTATCCGCCCTACCTTACCTTCCTCCAATGAGCTGAAGCCTTATGCATACAAATATTTCTATATATCTCATGGATAAAAAGATCTACTTACAAAAATTCAGATGTATCTCATAGTTACATTGGACAAGAATTGGCTATTTAAAAATCACTGGATGAAATAACATGTCGTGACACTGAACAGCCATTTTGTAGTGTATGCTATTCAAACTTTTGTTTAATTCTAATTTCACCTGATTGTGCAAGGGAAACTCTCTTAAATACATGAATGCATTTCACCATTCAAGTTAGATTATGAGGATATACAAATAGAGGAAGAAAGTTTTTCCTCACCATTTACCCCAGAGGATGAAAACAAAACATAGCATAGGTCATATTTTTTCCTGCAAGGGACAAATTTGTTAAATTAACACATGTAAAACCACATGCAGTATCTACTTTCCCAACAAAGTTATTTTCAGGTTATAGGTTTCCTTGTACCAGGAAAAAAACCCATAACCCATAAGGGTACTGTTGCCAACTCTGACATCCATGTTTAGTGGTTCATATTAATTTCTGATTTATTCTTTCAATATTAAAGCTTTGCTTTTGCCATCCAGACAGAAACCTTTATGATTTGATGATCCTTATGGGTCCCTTCCAACTCGAGATATTCTATGATTCTATGACTACTAAAACAAATAAACCTGTGGAATACAACATCAAGACTGGCACATGTGGCCTTTGAATTTTATGAGCAAATGTTAGGCCATACTGACAGGAAAATCAAGACCAAAAATCAAATACACCGCCGATGTAGGGTGCCCGGAGAACAGAAGGCAGAGCAGTTCAGGAAATTGCAATGGGTAGCATGTAAACAGAAAGGAAATCTAGGGTAATGCAGCATGAAAGGGGTGCCAAATATGATGTAAAATGGGGAGAAACATAGAAAGCAGTAAATAGACAACACAAAAATGTTGTAAACTGTGGAGGGAGAAAGCAAAAAAGAGAATTATTCTTTTTTGTTGGAGAAGAAAATGGTAGAATGGTCATTCTTCAGAACCCAGGGGGTAAAAGAAAAGGTACATATGTTCATGCAATGAACAGAATTTTTTCTCTCTAGCCTAGAAGGAAATTTAAATCTGAAATAATTGTACTCAAAACTAGGAAATGAAAGAAAGGGACTGCAGACAGAATAAACAGAGAAATCAGGTCAGGAAAAGGTGTGATCTGTTATTTCCACATTTCCCATTTATAAGCCATGGCTTTGGAGGATTTTCACATCTGTTGTTTCTGAAGGAGGGAAATGGCCAACTGAGAAGTGGGTGTTTTCTTTGGAACATGCTTAATCAACCCACCACACACCTAAATACTTAAAAGCTAAGTACATAAGAGATAAAAATCATAACATTTACATTGCATAACCTAAAGAAACAAGGACCATAAGCAACTGGATGAGGTGATTATAGAATGAATCAGATAGCTGAACTGGAGACCAAGCTCTCCTGTTGCAGGAGCCCAAAGGTGGAATTCACTATAATGAGTTCTGAATCAACTTTGTTTATACTGAGATCTAAATGCAGGCCTTAGATCTTCAAGACAGCTGTTCTCATACTTACAAATAGGAGGGCAGAAAGAGTAAAATGTACAACCTAACTCCAAATTCCAACCATAGCCCAAAGAAAAAGATGCCAAGAGATCGCTATTTGGAATTATATTAATCTTATATCACTTTAAAGGTTTAAAAATCAGTCATCTCGTCTAAACCACAGTAGTACAGATAAGGGAGATTGGAAATATCTAATGTACGTGAGTGGATGCACCACCCTTCTGCGCCCCAAGCCTTTATCAGGATAAGCTCTGTATCTGTATTATCACACCCTGTGTGCTCTGTTTCCACAGAAAGCATACCCAAGCGTGGGGAACAAAAGGGAGAGACAGCCTGCTCTGACTAGATCACCTATTTAGACAAACAGGAGATCAGGAGCCCAGCCCACTTCAGAGCAACATCAACCTCTGTTTGGACACTGCTACAATTAACTCCAAATGGCAATTTAGATCATCTTGAGGTGGATAGCTCTCTGCAGGTTTCTCCAACAACAACAGAGGAAGCCTACGTGACTAACTTTGACCAAGTTTCTAACATTTAGGTATGTAAAATTTTATAGACTTTATATAGTTTTATGAGGGGACTGTAAGGGGTAGCTTAAATTAGGATTTGTGTTTCAGTTAGGTTTTTGAGCTACAGGTGTCTGTAATACGTGCATGGGCAACATCCCCCAAAAAACCTATGGATAGAAATCAGTTCCTGACTCAGCTATATCTCTTTGAGTCTACCAGCACTGATGCTCCACCTCTTTCTAACCTTTGTATATGTTATCATGCAAGCAACTCAGAGCATCCACTATGGATACAAAGTTTCTGTTACAATATTACAAGACAAGACACACTATATTCTTAACACAGGCAATGTCAGTTGTTTACCACTGTGCCTAGTTTGTATTACAGACTTACCCAATGGAGACCAGAGTTTATGCCATCCTCATTCTCAAAAGATGGCACTTAATCCAGGCTATACAGTGTTCCTCTATAAATAATATATGATTGAATACTGATATTTTCTGATACAAAGAAAGAGAGACATTGAAAAATAAAAGTTAGATTTGCAGGTTAGACTGATACCAATTAGAAATGAATCATAACATAAGCAAGCCTGGATCTGGAAAAATATCAGGGCTTTGGTTCTAGTAGTCTTTTGCAATTGGTGAATTTTTTTCACCAAGAGACTATGACTATATGGAAGTCTTTATCTTTCTTTACTTCTTTACCACAACATTAACGCCTGTTAATGCAAGGTGTCATAAATAATCAGTGGTATTCTATGCTGATCTTTATGGATTGTTATGACCATGTGGGTGATCCACTATTTAAAAATTCAGGAATTCTAGAAGAACTGGCTGACAACACTTTACTTTTTCTTTCTTAGAACCACCCAAAGTATAACCATGAGGTTATTTGAAGTGCTAGAGAAAAGTTAGACTGCAGTACTCTGTTTTACACAGAAGCTAAAACAAACATAAAATGCTTCATTTTCTCAGCAGAATCTCTCTGATGGTCTAACTTGCTTTACATTGAACAAGATGCAAATATTCAAAAGACTGGAAATCTTTAAAGGAAATGAAACTTAATAAAACAAAAAAAATTGTTATAATACCCTCTATATCATTTTCCCAGTCACATTTACAAAACAGTTATTAAAGAACGTTTGAACATCTTCAAGAAAACAGGAAAATAAAAACCTAACACTTTAACACATACCTGTCTTCTGCTAACACAGAGATCAAAAGGAACAGAGTTAGAGCAGTATTTTACATAAGTCTTCTCATCACAATGTTCAACCTTTTGTGGCAGCAGTAATGGCTGTTCTGTTGTTTTTTATTCACTTTATTATTCACATTATTAACAACTCCTCTGTAAACCAAAGGCATTGGAATAACTATTGTGGAATGTTAAAAGAACTTCCAGTGTTGAGCTTCAAGTCCTGCTACTGATTTTGGTAGATCCAGATTAGTTTTTGATGGACAAGTAAATATACTTGTGCATACCTGCTACTGCTAAATGTGTCTGCTCCTAGTCTAGCATTAACTACTAAGAAAAAAAAAAGCCAAAACTATTACAATAAATTAAATTGTCACTGAATATGGTCACATCAAAGCACTTTTAGAAAAACTAGTGGATCTGCCAAATAAGCATGAACAGTCAGGAAACTTATTGCAAAGAGCAATACTGCAAAAAGCTTATTTCACCACCTTTCACAAATCCTACATCCCTGTCTCCATCATAAATCCAAGCACCCCTTGTTTGTCCCAAGGTATGTTTATGAAACTAGTTTTGGTATCAGGAAATGTAGTAGTATATTACACAGCAGTGATTTAAGGTACTAATCTGTGATCTGTGGAGTTGTATGATGCAGCAGCAAAGAGATCAAAATGAAGGAGGAAGGTAAAGAGCTTTATCACCCAAAGATCCATGGTGCAGCTAAATTAGTCACCCAGTGGGACCGTCTCTCCATAAGACAGGAGACAAGCAGCACATCCTCTGGCAAAATATTTGAACTCATTTCCCACTCTGCCAAACTTTCTCTACTCACATCCCCACTTAACCTAGCTTATTCAGGAAGGAAAATCTTTTGAAGTAAATTCAAATCTTGTCCTCTATCATGAGTTAGGAGAAATAAAGTAACGTCATTACAATTTTAAGGTGTGGTTCACATTTTCAGAGAGGCCAGAGTTTCTTGGAGAAGATCAAAAGCTTTATGCATTGCAAGTATATCAAATTAAATAGCTTTCTTATTTTTCCCTTTAAAACACAAAAAAAAAACCCTATAGCTACACTCTGTAAGATGACTAGTATTTTTAAGTTGAATCCAATGCTAAAACAGTGATGGTGTTTCAGACTATTATAATCAACACATGTGGGCAACATAGGAAATTTGTACTTTCATTGCACTGGCTCAAATTAATACCATAGAAATATTTTAATAGGTCTCAAAATAAAAAGTAACTAGCAAGTTCTTTTCTCTCTGGCTCTGGGGTTTTGTGTTTTTACTCCGGTTGTGCTTATTATAAAATAGCTGATTATTCTTCTTTAGTTCTCATATTAGCAACAAAATTTCCCCATCAAAAACCTTCTTCTCCTATGATTTGTAAACATATTTCTATGATTTTTTAACCTTACAAACTACTGTCATAAAAAAATTAGGTAACAATTAGCACAATTTGTAAGCAGGTATGTACTGTTAAAAAAAATAATCGGAAAAGAGAAAAATCGTTATTATTCCAGTCAAACATTATCAGTTTGTTGCTATCACCCTGCAAAGCTCACAACAGCTTATCTGCTTTTGGCCTTTGGCAGCTGTGCTCATGCTCAAGTCTAAGTCTGCAGAGCAAGTTGCGTCCATATGGCCTGGGGAGACAGAACTTGACAAGGAGTTATCCTTCCTCCCTTTATCCCTGTCCTCCTTTCTGTGTCTGAGGTTCCTTGCCACGAATGCCAATATATTTCAGACTACAGCCACCACACAGGAAAAATGAAGAATAAAGTCACAATGTAGCAGAGCTGTAGAGATGTTGCTGAAGACAATCACATACATCAAGTGTGTCTGAAGAAAAGCTGTGGAGTTATTAGAATGTAATTGGAATGCATAGTTACTTACTATTCTACTGCAACATTACCCATATTTTTGAGGTATATTTAGTACATCCTCTCAGGGACACTAAAATACATGCCTCCCAAAGATGTCACTGTTAGAGGAATACAACATTCTAAACATTGGCACGCTGAGCTGCGTACTTTGTTCTCTCTCATTAGGGTATGACTGCTGAATAAATACAGACATTTCAGTTGCAGCTGCTTCCCTTTTCTAATCTCTTTTGCTAAGATTAAGTGCTTTTAAACAAAGCATTCCTGCCCTTGTTGAATTAAAAGGCGACATATCCATTTTATTTGCTTTACTGTGAAAACTTCAAGGTCCAGAGGACATAGCTGGACAGTACCATGAGGATTTCTACAATACCAGCTATCTTTCATTGCCTTAGGAAGTTTGGAAGGAGAAAGAATAGATGGAGATAATGGATGTTCATGAACAAGTTGCAAAGTTTTTTACATCAATTGTATATAACAGAACCATAGAGTTGCTTGAGTTAAATGTCTAAAAGTTGTCAATACTGGACCTGGCATTCAACTGATTTGAGTCAATGTAGATTAATTTAAGTCAGTGGTCATGCTTTGGTTTTCACTGACTGAAGTCCTGTTTCAAATTGCAATAGAGTGTGTGTGAGATTATATCTCTAATAGGATAACTGAGTTTCCACAAAAATAGCTTAGGTAGCTGTACCTTCTGTGTCTCCAGCAGATCATTTGGCATACTAGTAGGAAGAGCTTTAGGCCAATTCCATCATAGTCATTTATGTTATCAAAGTCTTTGAGTCAGCATGTGCAAACAGTAATTAGGTTAGGTCTATTGCGCAAGAATAATAATGAAAAAACTGAGATAAACATAAAGAGAAATTTCTTAACCATAATAAATAAATAGGGAATACAGTGGCAGAGCAACTTAAGCATCTCCATAAAGCTCCCAAGTTATTGTTAGCAGTCTCGAGCAAGACCTGCAGCCCCCAGTTGATCCAGCAGAAAATCAGCACCTGTTGCTCAGCAGAGAGCCGAAGGACGACTCCCAGGGTGATGTCAGAGTGCTTTGACTGTTTTAGTCCGGGAAGCCAATTAGACTTCAGTGGGCCTTTGAATTCCAGCTGCTCAGCAATTCACCTTTTGTGAATTTACTCTTCTTACTAGGGATATTCATCCATAGAGCTTTTGAGAAGGGATCAACACAGACTGGGACCTTTAGATCCTGATCATAATTTTGCATGTAAGTTGTGCCATTGCACATGACAGATCTTTCAACCTAGTTGAAACAGGTTTTTTTCAGCTGCTTGCATACCCTCAATCAGAATTCAGCTAATAACATTCACTAAAAATCCAACAGTACAGAGGCAGTTTATACAAACTAAAGGTCTACTGGGTAGCTGTTTTGGCGCTAGGCAAAAAATTGGGGAGCAAGGGAATTCTAGGCTTCCTTGAACATTTATAACTACTGTATGAGCTCTTATTTGCAGTTCAGGCTTGTCCTGTTATTTTCAAGTGGGAACTGATAATAAGCATTTTCTTGTCAGCAAATAACTATCATTATCAGAACCAAATAATGCTAAACACAGGTGCTTTTGTATCCTATCTTTTCTGGATGTTGGTAGCTTAGAAGATTAGAACTCTGGAAGATGACATGGATTTATGTTGTATTAGGCAATACTATAGTACAAAATAAGACAAAGAAGTGCACACTTAGAAACAGTTTCATGATGACAACATTTGGCATCCACTCCATACAGGTGCAAAGGCTTTCCAAGATGCAGTACAATAAAAAGTCAGAACTCATGGAGCCTAATAGCTAAATGACATAACTAGGATGCTACTTGAACTTCTGTCAACTTCAGAAGCTTGAAGTTTTTTAGTATACTCTTCCATAGCACCAACACTCAGATTCCATGTAACACAGGCCTTTTTAATTACACTAGTTTATCAAGATTGGTAATAAGATTTGAGATTGCTGATAGCAGAGGTACATCGTATTTTATCAAAAATTATATTTCATAGAGAACCTCACAGAAGGCAACAGAAATTACCTTCAGCTCTTAAATGTAACCAGAATAAAATAAAGGACTGATAAAAACTCAAAAGTTAAACAGAGTGAACAACACTTCAAACATTATCTGCTCAGCTGAGAAACAGGTATGAGAACACAAATTACTTCAGGGCTGGATTTAACAAAACACAAACTATTTTGTGTTACTCCAGCAAAATAGAGGGAGGTAAGGAGGTAAGAAAGAAAGTTCTCAATGCAAACTTATTTTTGTTAGCAGCTCCTTCTCACAGAAAAAAGAATAATTTCTAAAAAATGTTCTTACTGTCAGTACAGTTTTCTCCATGTTTGTACTTGTATTAGGTAGACCTAACAGTTAACCTTCAGAAGTTGCTGTGAACTTGTTACATGCTAAGCAAGAGAGATGAATTGTGAAAGATCTCTTTGATCTTACTGCCAGCAGTTCAGAATCATTCTGTTGAGCAAAATGTATGAATGGAGGAAAAAACAGCCATTATTTTCAAGGATGACTCTGAGCAGAAGTACGATGAATATCTTGGAAAACAGGCAAGCCACATTACAAAACATGGTGGGGAGTGAGCAATGGGGAGAAACTCCTGAACACAGACCTAAAGAAAATATTCTTAGTTATTTTTTGCAAACCAACAGGTCTTTGCACTTGCCCACATACACAAGCCACCAAAATATTCGCTCTGGATAAGTGCAGCTGTTTTTCAAAGATAAGAAGGATTTTTTTTTTTTTTCTCTAAATAGGTACAAATTAGTCTGCCTTCAGAAGGCAGCACTGACTTTTTTTTTCTCCTTTCTCTCTTACATGCTTTGTAACTGTACAATTAAAATGCTTCTGTAAAAAAAAAACAAACAAACAAACAAAAAAAACAAAACAAAACAAAAAAAAAAAGCAGGGCAGGGAAGGAAACATATTGGTCACTGACAATAGATTTCTAGCAGACGTACTTCCCCTAAGTTATATTTTTAAACACTAAAATATTCTACCAATCTTTGAATAATGAAAGTCTAGTGGAATTAGAAGTACTTGAAAGTCTTCATTAACTTGTTTATATTTCAGGCTGACTGGATCTTAATGTTTTACAGCTTGGTAAGTCAACGCAAAGTATAATATACATTTGTTTTATTGTTTAGTAATACATTCCAAATAAGACTACATTTCAAAAGTTTTATGCACATACAAGGCCAAGGAAATTCCCACAGAACAGTTCCAATGTTATTGTTTTTGATGTGCTAAAGGGAGTTGTATATTGCTAAAATTTTGGCAGTAAACTGCAGAGAGAAATTCAGTTTTCCTCCTCTTTATAGAACTCAGCCTTGTGGCTGAAACAGCTCTGACTTCATTGACTCATCCTTGGGCAGGTAGGGGAATATAATCTTACCATTTCTGAAGTAATGTTTTGCTTTCTGAAACAGAGCATAAGCATCTCAAATCTCTGAAGTATTTTACCAAAAGATATTGTCAGAGATTCTCTACAGTTTCTCATACAATATTCTCCTAAGTACTATTTTGTCCGTGTGTTTTTCTCAGGATACTTTTTGGAAAGTTAATGTCGTATTTCTGGCAAATGTGAAGCTTATGTTTTTGATTGCCCTAAGGGGAAAGTCCTTCCCTTGGATGCAGTTATGAGTGGGTTTTGTATATGCAGAAACCTGCTCCCTCAATTTCTCTTTCTCAGGCTAGAACTATGATTTAGTACATTCTTAATTTAACTCCTCGATAAAAAAAAGACTTGTAATAAAACAAAAGCCAAATATTCTACCTTTTCTCTCGGCTTACACTCAGTTAAAACAAGTGTTTAGCTGGCTTATAAACTATTATTTATTGTTTGATTTTCTTTTCTCTCCTCAAAGAAATGCAAATGTAGTATTTCACTTAAAATGGTAATCAACTCACATAATTTCACCTGTTCAAACCATATGTATGCAGTGTAAACCGGGCACTGAGCCTCCCTCCATATGTAACAGTAAGCAAATGAGGTTTGTATAAGTATCCCTAGCCCCCTAGTTGGTCCCATATAGAATCCCAGATCTTCCGTACGCCAAAATATAATGCAGAAAATTAATCCAACTCTGAACACTCTCCCATGTAAAACTCAGATGCAACTTAGATCACTTCTCACACTGGCTTATTTACCAGCTTTCCCTTAAGGCTTCTTGCTGACATTTTTCATTGCAGGATCTCCTTGTTTCTTTGGAGCACTTTCCTTGCTTTCTGCAATAACTTCCTTTCAGGTGTCTGCTTAGACTGCCTCTCTGTACGTAATAAAATTGCTATGGTTTCTGACTTATCTGAACACTATTATTCACAGCAGACTGCATTGATTTATAAGAATGGACTCTCATGACAAGGATCTTAATCACTCACCAGCAGAAATAGTCTCAGTATTCGCCCTCACTTAAATTATTCTAATACACAAAACCAGGAAAATTACATAGGATCTGCTCCAGGGAAGGATATTCCAATTTACTCTGTTAGACCTCTGAGAGATGATTTGGGCATGATGACACCATACATGGTTCCTTCCTCTAGGCTGCCATTTGTTTTAGTACAGTCTTCCCATTTACTTCAAAATTAAGGAAGTATACTGAATAAAATACACTTTCAGATCAACAGGACTATCACATGTTGCAAAGTGTTCCTTCTCAGCCTATGTAAGAGCATCCCATGGTTTTATTCAGTTTCCTGATCGGAAGCATGCTGTAAAATCACCACAAAACTATCTTCATTTCCTCATTTTCTGAACTCTAGATCTCATCAGATCTTCATAGCAACGTTCATGTGGCTTTTCTGGACATCAATACGAACACGCAAACATTGGCCCCAGGGACAATAAGGAAAGGCTGACAAGTGAAAAGCCAACAAAGCTAAACAAAGAAATTATTTCACTTTTAAGATTACTTTGACAACAGGTTTTGTTTGTTTTTAATAGTCATGCCTAGTTAATTCCCTTCAATTAGTAACTGTAGAAACAGTTTGAATTTTTAAAAAAATCATATTACAAATTAATTTAACAATGGTTATTGCCACTTAAGCCTTTCAGATGTGCAATTATGCAAATCCACCAAGTACACTTGTGACTATATTTTCTCTACTTGGTTGAAATCACTGTTAGAAGAATGAATTTATATATTGATATCTGCTGCTCCTCTTATAATTTGTATTTTTAACATAAAATATGCCTAAGGTAAATGACACTGCAGTTTCACTATTCCTGGTTTCAAATAGTTGGCATTTCATTTTGTTTCTCATCATTTAGTAAGGATGTAATTGAACTGAAATTGAGCAAGGAATCAAGAATACAGATTAGGATATTTACCAGTACTGGTCTCACACAAGACTTCTGAAACAAGTTTCCTACTTTAAAGTTTCCTTCTTTGTTTTAAATGGAAAAAGAACAGTTCTTTTAGACAATGTCAACTCTTTCTGAATACTGTGATATGTCCTTGTCTAGAGATATCTAACTTTGTCTCCAACTTTGAGTGACAAAAGGAAAATTAGATCAAAGAAGCTGAAGTTCAGCATTGCCCCTGTTGACACATTCTTTGTGAGTCCTTTTTCTCAGCATTTTCACCAAAGATATTTATTTTAGTTATTCTTAATATTTTCATTAAAGCATTTCATTTTTATGTATCTGACATATATAGTGCTTTAGAGTTTCTTGGATATGGAAACACTGAAATTGTGTGGGTTTTCCTATCTTATGAAACAAAATTCTTAAGTTATCAAATATTTCACAAAATGTTATTTCCATTTTTTGGAACTTTGGGACTTATTCTAATATTAAACTTCAGCAAAGAAATGTCTGCCATTCCCCATGTTTCTCTGGAAACAGCAAAAGCAAAGTACTGCACACACATTCAAGGACTTCGGAATCCCATGTCAATATGTATCCTAACAGCACCAATGTTCAGAGTGATTCAAAGTCAACTACTAATTGTGTCACATCTCTACAGTTTGAATCATAGAAATAAGAAAAGACTCAGTAGGTAATTGCTGAATTATTACTAGAAGTAGAAGTGGTAGTAGTAGTGTGTACATACTGCCTTGGAAAGTACCAAGATAATAGCTATGCCACAATGAGTACACAATCTAAATTAGGGAGACAATATAATGAGAAACACATACAGCCTTTGAATAGCACATTTGCAAATAAATGAATTGAAAATAACAGATATTTCATAAATATTTTGTGCTCTTTTTCTATTAACTGCTCTAAATTGACACATCTTAATACATTGCAGTAAGATTGCTAAATTACTAACACCAAGAAAGTCTATGTAGGTGTTTATTTCTGCTTGTAGCATACATCTGGGATCTGTGAGAGAACAATGAGGCTGAGATAGATACAAATTTCTCTGGAGTCCATAAATTTCATGTTTTGCTGCATCTGTAAGTAGTTAAAAAAATCAAGTTTCCTTAAACACAGGGCTGACAGCTACCTGCCTTCTTGTCTTTTGCATTTTAAACCATACCACTAAATACTTTTTTGGCTTTCTACTTTAAGTAGAGAAAATTTGCATGGGTATTAATAACCCTGGATATTCCTTACCGCTTTTGTACTTTCTGTAAGTGTTCAAAGGAGTATTTATTGATTTGCAAATAGTAACAGGGACTACCTACAGTATGACATCTGGTGAATCAATCACTATTACCATAGTGCTACATTACAATTCAGTCCAAGGATTTTGTGTTAATTGCACAAAGTAAATAATGTTTATTGCTGAAAAAAGTCCAACCTCAAGCAAAGCATGTTGTGTTACACATATTTTGTTATAACTTGTGATATTAGACTATGCTTAGCATGCTCATCTACTCACTGGTTTTCTGAGGGAGGAAATGGGGGTGTCTCATCACTCTGTCAAAATGAACCGTAAGAGAGAGTCATTATAGCTAAGTCCATAATGAAAGATTGTGTTGTGTCACCCATAATTCAAGCAGTTCTTTAAATTCCACTGCACTCAGTTTTTAGCCTGAATATTGAACTAGTTACTTTTCTCTCTCACCGACAGGTTAGTACCTTCCCAAACAATTTTTAAAAAACTTGGCAAAAATAGTGCTTCTGTTAAACTTGCTCTGTACAATCAGAAAAAGAAAAAAAAAAATTACAAGAAACACTCTTTGAACACCAGTCCAATACTTACTGATATGTGAAATCAGTAAGTTTGCTCTCTGTAGAGTGCATGGCGGAGGTCTTGCAGACTAGTTTCTCTAAACAATAGCTACAACAATTTCTACAGAAATGATGACTACCTGCTTCTGTTGGGACTCTGCCTAAATAGAACAAACTAAGTAGGTTTCACCAGAGACAACTGTTGAAGTTAAATGCCAACATGTCCTCTAATCTCTGAGGAGTTAGTGTCACATTATATTTTGTACCTAATAACATCATATTAACTATAAAGTTTATATAGATATTCACTGAGTGAAACCCTGGTCGGGGTAGATGTTCCCTCTGTAGAGGCAGGTAAAATACAGCACAAGGAACTAAGCATACAAAAAGCAAATTGTGGAGCCACACCAAGAATGAAAATTGCCTTTGACATCAGCTCCATGGTTTCTAAGCAAGTTCCCCCCCATATTACTGAACTTTTACTTTTGGGGGGGGTTTCCTTCATATTAAGTCAGATATGTGCAATAAAGACATCTACATGTCAGCTCATCCTCCTGAGATTCCTCTATAATCAATTGAGGAAAAAAAAGAAAAAGAGCGTACTTATGACTTGATGCATCTAACCAACTTTAGACGCCTATTCGAGGATAAGATGAATCACCAACTGAAAGTGTCTATCTCTCTCTGCTAACTGTAAGAGGAGACCAGGTGATATAGTGGGATGCAGGCTTCTACATTCAGCCTGGTGACTAAAGTCAGTCTCTTGAGCCTGGAAATTAGAACTGCTGTTCATAGAGGTGCTCACCAAAATGGAGTGAGATTTAATCTTTTCTAGTTTTTCTGTCTGTCAAGACTGTAAAACCAGCAAATATTTAATGTACTGATTATGTTAAAATAGGTAAGAAAGACAAGAAAAAAGGACAGACAAATTATAAAATCAGCTATGAAAGTAGGAAATAATACTTTACATATGGAAGTTAGTGAATCTAATTAAGAAAAACTGAATTTGTTGGCTGCTTGCTGATGATATGAAAGGAGTTTATGTCATTGATTTCATCAACGTTAAGGGCACTTTAGGCTTCCAGTATTGTGTCAAGTGATCCTACTGTAACCAATTCATTTTCTGAAGCCAAACTGAAAATGCATGATTTTACATATTGTGTGTGTGCCTGTGTGTATATGCACAAATGGGTGTATCTGTGTGTTAGTGAAAGTGTGTGTATGCACGTGTACCTGTTCTCTGTCATATCATATGAAGCCGCTTGAGTACAAAGACATTCCCTTCTTTGTCTGGGTTACGCTGCTGTTAGATTAATTTATCCTTTAGCTTAAAAGGTCTTATTTCTGACATGGTGATGAATGGATGCAAATGACAGTTCAGGGTGAAGGATTCTTTCCGGACTTATTTATTGTGCAAAACAGAGAAGGGAACCTAATTAAAAAGTGTCTGTGAGTAAGAATTTTGACAGAAATCACCTTTGACTGATTTCCTGAACCTACAGAAGACATTCATATTTGATTGACATCCCGGGCTTATCTTCTTCAGAATAGTCTGTTCCTTACTTCTCTTATTCACTCATCCTTATATTTTCACCTTAGTCCAGTATAGCAGATACTTTCACTGGAAATGCTGAGAAATACAGATGACTGCTGGTCTGGCCTGGAATTTGGAAAGAAACTCAATTTAGAAACAAAATTAACTTAAATGTCTCTGAATCTGGCACTGTTGAAAGAAGCATTGCTGAAGCTCTCAATTTATTCCACCAAGAATTTTCAGAATAGTATATGTTCTTGTACTTTTGGTAGGTCTTCAATGCATGTTTGATTTGTTTCTCCCAGAAGCAATTAAATGTTTAAATTTCAAAGCTGCAGATATTTGAAGAATTCTTAGATTGACTTAATCAAGGCAAATCAATATACATGGGGATTAAAAGGAGAAGCCAACAGGCCATTTAGAGAAACAACCACTTGGTAGTGTAAAGGTGGATAAAATAAACAAAACTTCCAAACAGATTTTTAGATCCAACAGGCCTGATCTTGTTGTCTAACCAATGTAATCTATTATACTCAGCACAATAGATGAGAGAGGAACAAAAGTGAAAAAGCTTGTTTGAAAGCTGTCTTTATATGCTCCTGATGCACTTACAAGCCTACTCTGACCCTTCTTTGAATTAAAGCAGTTGCTGGAGAGGAAGTTGCTGTAAGAATTTCAGCTGCAATAGGCTAAGTTTGTTTGAGTCAACAGCTCTCCTCCATGGAGGACATGTATTTTCTCGTATTTTCACAAAGTTTGAACTAGTAGAGACAGCAGTGACCATTGGACTCTGCCACGATGGAGATCTTTGGCATCCAGCTATCAGAAGAAATGAAGGGAAAGTATAACTATAGGAGTGGAAGGAGATGCTTAACCTTAACAACCACTGGTAACACCACCTTATGCAGAACACCCACCCAAGGAGTGCTCCTCAGGAAACGCAGTAAGTAGTATAAGGGAATAAGTCTGGCTTTTTTGAGATTTGATTTGGGACTCCTTTTTATGATGACATAAGAGGATTAGTCCACCTTCCCTGTCAACTGTTTCAGCAGTCTTTTTTTTCCTGGAAAATGTACAAAACCTATTGAAATTATTTGGCTAGCCTTCACTCTCCATACTAATCTGACTGGCTAGCAAGAGACTTTGTGGTAGCCGAGAAATACCCATCTTCCAAACTGTGCTAGAAACACCAATTAACACAGCAGGAAATATAAATATCTCTACCACGCAAGTGATCATTGAACGGCAACCACACTTTGTTGACCAAAGTGAATAATGACTCCCAATATCTGTGCAAGTTTGTACTTTCCAGTACTGAAAAAGAGAATAGGAGAAATGTATTTTAACCTTTTGCCAAGCAAGAAGAGCTACATTCTTAATGGGGGGAAAGAATCTTAAAACTGTATTTGCCAGAATGAGAAAATACATGTGAGATGTAAGATCTATTAGCTTCTGTTTAGTGTCTTCCTCACACCAGGGAACTGTATAATAAGAAACAGCTAAGGAGAGATCGATATTTGCTTCCATGGATGTTCTGTATTCATAGGGATGGGTCCCAATTGATTGATTTGTTAGCAACATGAGATAAAAACAATTTAAATTGGGAAAAAAAAAAAGCCTAATGAGGGCTGAAGTCTATATGAAAGAAGAATGGGAGATTAACACCAAAACAAGAAAGACAATCCTAACAGCTCCTCTGACCTTGCTTTATTAAAGTTTTCTGTGCATGAAAAGGACAATGGAAAGCGAATGGCTTCTTCCCTAAAGCTGACCCGCAAGGTAAAATAAACAGATCAAACCACGTCAGTCATCACAACATATGAAGGGGACTATTTGGCTGAAATAATAGTAGAGCACCATTTATTCTTTTCCCATTTACAAACTAAACACCTTTATTCTTATTTATTTGTGCTTATAATAGTGTTGCAGAGCTGATCATACAAGCTTCCACACAGGAGTATTGGGACAATGCAAGAGTATGCAGTAGCTGGAAGTCAGTCCAGCACCTAATACCTTCAGAATATGATCCCTCCAGAAAAGAAATGCTTTTCATAAATATTGAAGCACATACAGAATGTTCCTTTCTTCCTCCATATCTAATTCCATACACTGTACTATATACCCGTATGCTTTGTAGCCACAGATAATTATCTCAGCAAACGTTAAATAGAGAACATACACCTGAAGGAAGCAGAGGGGGACCTGGAGCATTCACAGGGGCATAGATGAACGAAGCTTAAAAATGGTATGAGACAGAAACTAGAATGTACATAAACTCAGCTCAATGCCACTCTCCATGTAGAAAGCTAACTACATGTTTATGGTGAGCAATCTTTTGATGCATCTTTTCTCTCCAATCAGTGCTGTGATTCTGTTATCTGTACCACAGGTCTCTGCTGTCTATCCCGACTGTCTCACGCACAGAGAGCCTTTTGAGATCAATGAAGGGCCATAGAAGGGGCAGGGAATGAGCAACAAAGATCCCCAGAGTAGATAAGAGTCTTAAAAATCAAGCTCAAGGAAGGTGAATTTGTCCTGTGTGACTGGGTAGATTTATTTCAAGTTGTATGCAATTCCTTGAAAGCCAAAGACAGGTCTGGGGTTTTACTTCACTGAATCACAGGGGTTGGAAGGGACCTCTGGAGATCATCTAGTCCAACCCCCCTGCCAGAGCAGGGTCACCTAGAGCAGGTTGCACAGGATGGNAAAGCCACCTTGCTGGCTCATGGTCATCCTGTTGTCCACTGGGACTCTCAAGCCCCTCTCCGCAGAGTTGTTTTCCAGCAGGTCAGTCCCTAACCTGTACGGGTGCATGCGGTTATTCCTCCCCAGGTGCAGTACCCTACACTTGCCTTTACTTGTTATCATTGTTTTTTAAAGGAACACTGAATTAATTGTATTTAGAGCCAGATCATGCAAGCTTTGTACACTGTCCAGAAAAGAGTAGAAACTATTGTCAACCAGCACAGACAGTCAGTGTACAGATGCACCAAGATGTAAAAATTGCAAACAGAGTGACATCCTTGAGCCTAATGTATAGCTGTGCACTTAGTCTCAAGTGCTCTTGGCAGAAAAGAATCAACATATAACACTTAGGCTTAACACCAGAGTACTTGCTTTTGTCCTTTTTTCTCCTGGTGGTGGTGAAGCGGCAGAACCAAGCTGGTTATAATGCAAAGTGCTTTTATCCATGCAGGATTACCACCCCCCCCC
>VYXH01001672.1:45790-103209 GCA_013397275.1 Burhinus bistriatus
CCCCCCACCTTCCTTACGAGTTTTCATTTGTGTGCTGTCTAGGATCAAGAATATTTTCCCAATGTATGACAGAAACTGAGCCCCTAATAAGGGTTCATCCTTTATCATCACTGAGTGCATCCTAGCATTTCATACAAAGCTCCCTTGCTATAAAACACAGCAAACTCTGAAGGACACCAAGATTAGCCCATCATCTGAAAACAACACCACAATACAGAGCAGAAAGTTTGCTTTAAAGAGTATCTGTTTATGCGATTCACTTTGCCTCAAAGCTTTGTAGTTAGATGAAAGCTCTTTCCTTTGTCTAAGTAAATTCCAATAAAACATCATAGTCTCTGCAGCTCACCCTCTGTAACTCACCGCCGCTGTAATCAAAATGTTAACATGAATGACCCAGAAAGCATGCAATCACTCACCATCAACACAAAACCACCTCTGTCAGGCCACATTGGCTTAAAAGGTACAAAAGAGGCCACTTACTCATGCCACAGTATGAAACATTAAGAAAAATTTCAGGAAATATTTCAAGCTTCAAATCTTTTGTTGATCATTGGCATAGCAAAATGCATCATTGTACACAGACAAGAAACAGGTTTTCTCACACACGGATGCCCTTCTTGGCTTATGTACACCCACAACAGTTTATGAATGATACAAGGGGTTGTATCTCCCATAAGTGTGAGCTTCCCATCCTGCATGGAGAGCATGAAGTCGTTAGTCTTAACGATTCAGTCAACTCACCTGAGGATAAATCTAGTCATGACTGCTAGGCAAACCTTGGGAGGGCAATTCCCAACTTTGGCAGTGCAATTTATTTACATATAGATGATGAAAAATCAGGTCAAAACTTTAATACAAAACAATAAATCATATAACTAGATACAGCTGTCTGCCACAAGTAAAAACATCCCAATAAAACACCAGTGAAATATGTTTTAAACAGAAATGATCCAAAAACACAGGACCCAACAACTTAAACTAAAATCAGTTCTCACTAATACAAAGACTTTTACTTTATTTTGACAGCCAGTCAGTAGAGACTAGGAGGATTACAAACATTTTTTCTGGTCTCAAAATTAAGGCCCAGGTTTAGAAACCTGGGGATCTAGGTTCTGTTTCTGTCTGGTCTTAGACAATTATGCCGGGAGGTTTACACACTGACTACATCACAACTGTCTTTGCAGTGCAATGGGCCAAATTTAGGGGTTTCAGTTTTCCATGCATTTTGCAGGAGTCTTTGGAAGGCCAATTCAACTCACCTGAGCAGGATGCTGAGTACAAAAAGTATCAAGTGCTCCTACCCATCTCCTCACTTTATCTATACTTCAGTTTCTTTACTGTGGAAACTGGGATATTTTCCTTTTATATAGGAACTAAAGGAAGTTAAAATAATTGATATTCAGAAAACATTACCCTGGGTACTGCTAACTAAAATGAGATTTCTTAGTCTGTGGAGAAGGATTGACAGAGAAAAGAAAAGAGCATCGCTGTGCTGGTCCTTAAATGTGAGCAACTTTGTGTCCTCAGTGATGGGAGAAGAAAGAGACAAATGCAGTCATTATTTAGCACTCCATGGCACCATCAGCCACAGAACTCTCCCAAGCCCTGCCCATGTAACAGCCAGGTTTTCATACAGCTTCCACCTCACTAAATAACCTTGATGAAGAGTAGGTTTTTCATAGAATATCCCAGGTTGGAAGGGACCTCAAAAGGTCACCTAGTCCAACCTTTCATGGGAAAGGGAGCCTAGATGAGATTATAGAATCATAGAATCATAGAATTGTTAAGGTTGGAAGGGACCTTTAAGATCATCAAGTCCAACCATTAACCTAACCTGACAAAACCACTTCTAAACCATATCACCAAGCACCACGTCCACCCTTTTTTTAAACACCTCCAGGGATGGCGAATCCACCACCTCCCTGGGCAGCCTATTCCAATGTTGGATAACCCTTTCAGTGAAAAAATTTTTCCTAATATCTAACCTAAACCTCACCTGGCTTAACTTGAACCCATTTCCTCTCGTCCTATCACTTGTCACTAGGGAGAAGAGGTCAGTCCCCATTTCTCTCTAACCTCCTTTCAGGTAGTTGTAGAGAGTGATAAGGTCTCCCCTCAGCCTCCGCTTCTCCAGGCTAAACAGCCCCAGTATCTAGCATTCTGTCCAACTGTGCCTTGAAAACCTCCAGCGATGGGATTCTATTATGTCTCTGGAGAGGCTGTTCCAGTGAATGATAATTCTTACTGTGAAATATTTCTTTCTTATGTCAAGATGAAATCTCTCTCAGTGCAACTTGTATTCATTTCCCCTTGTCTTCTCCATGTGGCTTTTCTAAAAAGTGCTCTGTCTCTTCTAACATCCAAGCTGATGTTTAGGACTGTAGACTTTAAGGTTCTGAAAAGCTGGATATTTACATTTGTGCTCAGATGAAACCTGAATTTTGAGCAAAACATAGCCTCAAAGCCATACAAAATTTTCAACTTAAAGCACTGACTTCTTTTATATCAGCTTCATGGATATCTAAAACATAATTTCTTTCCAAACTATCACCAAGATCTTCAGGGATTTAGCAAATGAAGCATGTGCACATTTTGCTTTATTCTCTTTGCCAACCTTCCCCTCTAAACACATAACCAGGTCTAAAGGATGATTAAATAGGTAATGGAATGAAGCATAACGTGACATCTTACTGAAAGATGAGTGAGTAAACACAAGTATTTAAACATTTCTTCCAGCTTTTGATAGATTAAATAAGCATCATTACGCGGAGTAGTCTTCACGTTACTTTAAATATGCTGTACATATCCCATAAAGCTTTTGTGTAAAATCCTTCCCTGCATATATAGAAATGAATCATATCACATTATAGCTGGCTATGCATTCTTCCCTGAGCACACTATGTTTTAAATTGCAAAATCCATTTTTATTTTCTTTTTCATTTGTCACCTCACCACTGGAAGGAAGGTTTCCTGGAGTTTATTCCATTGCATGTTTGACAATATCAGGTCTGCCTTCAGTACGTTAGTATAAAAATTGAGGATAAACGATTACATTTACATGAGGTCATTGAACAAGTACAGGAGACAGAAAGACTAAAGGATTCATTGTATCTTCTGCCATCAGCCTGCAAGAGACTTCTTGATGAGAATACAGATGCATAAAATAAGCAGTTAAGGGGGAAATACCTCAATTTTTCATGCTCAGATATTTTTCAGGTAATCTTATTAATATTTGGGTAAATAAACTTGGTATGAATATGCCTTCTTTGTTATCTGCCTTCTCACAATACAGCAACACACTGCACAGTGTTAGCCCTTTTTTGTCCTACTATGTCAGACACTTTGAGATGAGGCATTGATGGATTTTATCTCTGAGGCACTCTTCTTTAATTCTGAATTATTACATTCCAATCAATGTATACATTCACAGCATACTAATGTAATAAAACATTAAAAACGGTCTGTACAAACACAATATAATGTTTTGTCATGCATGTATGTTTGAAAAAAAAAGAAGAAAAAGAAGAAAACACTTGTGAAACCTATATAAAGCAGAAAGAATGAGCATCCTTTTCAGGGCTAAAACACTCTTCAGAATACTAAGAGAGAATCTGTAAATATTTAACATTGCTAAAAGAAAATGGATTAACAGAACAGAGCTCTTTGATCAATACTTGCAGCATCATATATTATTTCCTGTGGGCACGAAGAGTGAAATGCTATTTATTGACTAAAGTATGCTACACATCATTGAAGCTGACATGAAATTTTCCCTTGATCAGGAGTAAGCCACTAACCTGACCTTAGCCCAATCATCCATTTCTTGCACTGCAGTAGCACTTGATGGTTCCCAGCCTCATTTTTTCTGGGAGCTTTCCAAACCATAGACAAATTCAGCCTCTGAAATCAAGAGATTAAAATATTAGATAACTTAAGATGAAATTAAATAAACAGAACAAATGGAAGTATGTGCAGCAAGAAGGTAAAAAGCCCCAAACCACTTGGGTTCATAGACTAATGAGCTGTTAAAGTCATAGTTCTGAGTAAGAACCATTTTACTTTTATTTTTCTAGCTTATAAAAATAATAAGAAAAAGTTCTGGTAGCTTTTGTCCCAGTTTCATTTTATGCAGTGCCATGGGAACCCAAAAGGGACAGCAAAGGCGAACACAGCAGGCAGACAGAAGTTAGTGGCTGTTATGACAAACAAGGATCCACCCAATCAGACCATTGTCCAGTCTGCCCCAGACAGTGTTCTGTATCAGTTACATGAAAAGAAAATTCAAGAAAGCAAACTGTAGACATCTGTGAAATAAATGGCCTGTAGGAAAATATTATTTGCCTTGTCATTCTGAGTTTCTTAAGATATATTGCAGGATTCTCACTCATTAATCTCACTGGAGTACACATGAAATTACCTGGCACTACTTGGGAAAAATCAACCTGTGAACCTAATTCTGCTCTTTTAAATTTCACATTCTTCCAGTAGCTGAAATACCTTGAAACAAACGGTATTGTTCCCACTTTTCATGCAAAACGCTGCTGCACATTTGATTGCAAAGGAAAAGCACAAACAAGGAATTTCACATCAAAGTGATTGCTATTGCTAAGACCTTTCAAGGATAAATTGTTGCAGTTAACCTGCTCCTCAAAGTCAGCTCCCACTCTCCACTCTTTCTGGCTTTCTAATATGTAACATTTGTTGTACTTACATGAAAGTTTAGACTAGATAACACACCAGATTAAAAAAACTCAACAAACCACATAATAATAGAAGTGCATTACTATAAAGCCCAGCAACTTGTACCTGTGCAGGGGTAACACAGAAAACAGATTTAGAGTCCATATGAATCTCTTTTTTCTCAATGTTGAACATGGATGAAATCATCCCACAACAATATGCACCTGAAAAAGAGACAGGGGAGGGAATTTTAGTGCACACAAGTCCAGCTCATAGTTCATATCCTATGTTCGCCAGTGCTGCTTTTTTGGAACTAGGTAATCTGAATAAAATTAAATAGCTTTTGCTCAGAAAGGTTTTCTCTCAATTTTCCCTTCACAGATGCACTTTCTGTTACTCAATTTCAAAGAGGCCAAAAGGACTGAATACACCTGACCTAGTCTTTTTAAAAGGCTCATATATGGCCTTCAATCTCTTCCTTGGTGACGGATGCTGTATCATATCCTAGCAAAGAGGATTTTCCCATGTAACTGCTGAATAAACTTTTTTAGAAAGTGTTATTTCAAATCCAATTTCTAACAAGCAAGAAGTTTAGTGAATAATATTCTGTATTTCACTTTTAATTTTGTATATCACATGCCTCTCATGAGGTTTATAAGTGATATGTGTCAAAAACTAAACGTGAAAGTCCAAGGAACACAACCATACACAACCTTACATAAAATGTCATATATTCCTCAAGAACAAATCATGAAGATGGATGCACTGTACACTTTAGAGCATCAAAAGTAAATTTACCTGGTGTAAATGTATCCTTTGTCTTGCCTAGCTGTCTCAATTTATCTTCTGTGACCTTCACCAATTAGGGGGCCACTCATCAGGCAACAAACTCCTTGACATCAGGCAGAAAAAATGTCATGTATTCCCTTCTAAGAAGGGCTCAACATTGCCTGACCCATGTTTACATGATATTTGTAGGTATCTGAAATTCACACTGACTTCACGTCTTTGACAAGATTCAGAGGATCTTAGGACACGAGCTTGGGGTGCATGTCAAAATTCAGGCTACTCTTGGGATTAGCTGTCTGAGAGCCAAGCTTGTAGACTTTTCTTTTTTTTATGTAGACGACTTTATGAACCATGAACAAAAGGGGCTTCTTCTCAATAGTTATGCATCTTTTAATATGGAATTTTATTTGCAATTGCACACAAGTAAGTTTCTTTTGTATTTCTGACACTTTTGTTCAGAGGTCTTGTTTGTGTGAAGTACTGTAACTTCAATCATCTCTTGCACACACAGATTTACCACCGGTTACCATTTATCTTTAAGCAAGGGGGTACGTGATTAAATCAATAGCTTGACTCCAATCCCCTGAAGTGAAACATGGGTAAGTCCCTTAAATATATTTTGCATATAGACATAATTGGTGGTATTTTGAAGTCTGGCCCTACATATCCAATGAGTACACAAAGACAGATGACATCCATGATTCTAAACTTAATGGATTATGATGGATATTAAATGGAAGACTTACTTTTGGTTATTAAATTTTGTCCTACTGGCATAACAATTCTTCACAAGTTTCCACAGCACAGAAAAATGCATCAAAAGTAGAAGCAGAGGTAGAGGCAAGAAGAGATCATTGTTTTCTGCTCAGTAAAGCATGAACTCTGGGACTTTTACATGCATAAATTGCTGTCATAGTCCTAAGGAAAAGACAAAAGACAGAAAAGTTAAAAATGGTATCTCTCTGGCATAATTTTCCAGGGAGTCAGAAACTCTCTTTGTTAAAAAAGGTAATAATTTTGTTTGTCAAGATGGACATTCACAGCATTAACCCACGAACTACTCTTTGCTAAAATTATTTAAATAAGATAAATACTTTTTTGCAGTTTCTTCTCCCCAAAGAACAGTCTTTGTCCCAGATGAAGGCAAAACAATGTTTTTCAAGATGATTTAATATCTTCCAATTTCCTTATCAAGAATTTGTAAAAAAAAAATTAGTTTACTGGAATATTCCATTATATACTAGGATGGTGGGTAAGGATACATGCAAACACACACACATCACCACTGGCTTGATCTGTTATAAAGTTTCTCATAGGAGACTAAAGATGATACATGCTTACCAATAAAAATAGGCTTATATGCTGTGTAGAGGTGATTTTACTCTATGCCCCTTACATATCTGCTTAAGCATGGCTATTTTAATTAATATTTACCTATTACATTTTTTGTTGTTGTCTGGATTAATTCTGACCAGGTGGTTTCAGGGAAAGACAATTTGCATATGTTACAAATTACAACTGTGTCAGTTTCTAATTTTTAACTAGATTTATATTGTATTTCCTTCATGAAAAGCATAAAATCAGCACAGCATTATTTTGCTTCGGATTGAAATCTCAAACAAAACCATTATTTGCACATCTGCAAAATAGCCTGTCTCCTGATTTTTTTGCTTCTGGTACACAATTATCATTAGCAAGAGGCCACAAATCCCATTTGATTATTGAATCAGATTTAGGTAAACCTTCCAGACTATAGGACAGCTGGGATATGTACTTAGTCTGAACACCTGTCACGGGCAAAAGAGTCTTAACTAGAGGATTTTTCACTTTATTTAATTCATTGCCAGTTAACACCAACTTCTGATTACTGATTCAGGTACTGGGGGAAAAAAAAAACATAATTAAACAGAAACTTAAGTAAACACCTTTCCTCCCTCTTCTCCAGGCTCAACTTAAGCCAAATATCTATACTTCCTTCTTCTTCATTTCAACTTGTTTTCACTGCAGATTAGTCAGTCCATCCTTCTCCCTGTGGAGAGGCAACGGGCAGCACAGGAGGAGGTTACGTGCCTAGCAGTTTCTCTCTGCTGCTCCTCCATGCTTCTAACCAGGTTTCCTATGCCCCAGTGTGGATCTCATGGATTGCAATCCCTCACCTGGTGTGCGTTGCCCATGGGCTGCAGTCTCTCAGGTGTGTCCCTGTCCCAGCATGGGTCACCCATGGCCGTAGTCCCACACCCTGCCAGGTGTACCCAATACACGCATACAGCAAAGCTAACAAATGCAGGATGCACTAGATTTAAAACACACGTGCAAGCCAACTCTGCACTATCAATGCCAATCAGGGGTCCAACCTTAGATTCACAGTATAAGTAAGAAGAATTGATCTATGTATGTGCACCGCAGTACGTGGTAACCACTAAAGTAAAAGCTGATGTGTCCATCTACATCATTTTAGAGCTGTGAGTCCTAACAGAGTCAATAGGTATGCGCAACTATCCTTGTTTAAAGCTTTCTGTCAGATGTTTCTTTAAATGGAGAGTTTGCTGAAGCTGCAGAAATAGGCAGAGCCTACCCTCTTTCTGAAAGACAGCTTAGCTCTCTTTCTGTGTGCAGGACCTCAACAGCTCCACTGGTCTCCTGGGGACCATGGTCCTGCTAGGGGGCTGCTCTTCACAGTGACAGGTACTTTGCGCTTCCATCTGAACTAAGGCAGCCTGCGGAAGAAAATTATCAAAACCTTACTCAACCTAATTGAGCCTGGAAAAACAGTTTGAATATTGATTTGTGGCCCCTTGACCTTTTTCAAATTAAATAATTGGCCCTCAGGAAGAAAAAGCTGCACACTGCTGACGTAAATAGAGATATTAATTAGGTCCTGACAGAATACGTTCAATCTTCTCCTAGTTCTACAAATTAATTTCCATGGCAAAGCAAAGAGTATACAGCATAATCTCAGAGTTATTAAGCTAATTTATAAAATGTATATTGGATTGTGACAAGCAAAGTTGAAATATTAAAAAAAAAATCAAATTGTAACCTGAGTTCAAGTCTTCTCATCTGAAATCTTTCTCAGATACTCTTACCAGAGAAAATAAAATTTTAAAGATATTCTTAAAAGGTAATCCTAGATTTATTATGTACATTAAGGTAAATGAAAAATCACATTGTTGATATTACTGAACATGATTTACCATTAACAACAAACTAACAGGGGGTATGTCTGATCAATTACTCTTAGTGATGTCTGCGATATATTAGATAATACCCAAACTTTATACAGTAGTGGTTAGAAACATTTGTCACATACTAATAAAAATTAGATATATCAACATCCTTACAAACAAAAATGTTCTGACCCATTATTTATTTTTGATAACTTCTGATCAAGTATCAGTTAGTAGATTTACTGCCTCCAGGCAGCAGTGACACCACCACGTTGCCTCTCCTCAGCAGACAGAAACGTGAGTGATACACCCTGACTCAGTTACTCTGAAAATTGTACGAAACACTCCACATTCTTAAAAGTATACGCTTTACAAGTAATTTGTGACCTCTGGCTTCATGAGCTTTGATAGGTGTGGTGTAGAAGTGGAATGGACCAGGGAGCCTGGGTCCGGCGGGCAGCTTTCATCCTGGGGCTTGGCTGCAGGGCAGGGGCAGCTCAGAGCTGTCCCCCGTCCTGCTGTCACCCTGGGGAGAGGCTCCTGGACACACAGTGGGGAGGCCACAGACAGAGCTGATCCCCAGCTGAGGCCCCACCAGGAGCATGGCTTGGGCACCACATGGCAGCCGAGCCTGGGCCTGCTGTGGGCCCTGCTGAGCTGGACCCTGGCCTCGACTCACAGGCAGGCAACCTGGCCTGGCCTCAGCCCAACCTTGTCCCAGGGCCCTGCCGGCCCATCCTGAGCCTGTGTCTGACCCTGATTCCCCTCACCAGGCCTATAGGAAGACCACCCACTCCAGCCTTGGCCCTTCCCCATCCCCGGGGAGGTGCCAGATGGCTGGGGCTGGGACTGCCCTTGGCTGCCCCTAGCCTGCCGGTGGGACGTGCCCTGGACCCTGTCCCGCAGCCCCCAGGAGACCCCATGGCCCCTGGCCTACAGCAAACTGCTGACTCTCACTGCACCACAACACAGAGTCCCCGGAAAGCTTTGCTTGAGCTAGTAGCTCTTTCCTCCCTCTCCTCCCCTCCTACCCCACTCAAGAGACACTTCCTAATCTTCCACTGTGTACCTAAGCTTGTACACACACATGGCCAAGTAGAGTTAACCAAGTCAATCTCACTTACTTCAAAACTACTCAGCTGCCATAGTGCTTACACACAGTTTGTAAATCCAAAGATGCACTGTAGTAAATGATGGGATGATCTGGTTTCTAAGTGAACATCTGCATGAAATTAAATGAAAGGTGAGGTTACAAACTCAGAGCTATGGTTCTATGGGCTGATCATAATGGCAGTCCCATGAGGAAGAGGGAAGGTAGTGATATATGTTTCATTTCATATCAGCTGGCTGCCAGCAGTGGAAAATTTGAACCATGGAAAGAATAACTGGAAAACTGTATGCATTAAATTATGATTAAACTCTTTGCCTTTTTCTCCATTGGTGGGACCAATTCACCTCACACATAAATCATTTCCAGCCAAGCAGAGGTTGGAAACTTCATGGGAAGTCTTGAGACAACTGAGCCTCAGGTGTGGAATGACAGCTCGCAGAACTAGCTCCATTTTCTGGTTTTCTTAGTTTGCAATCCAAAAGAAAAAATAACATTTATAAATCATAACAGCTGTTGCTCCTGCTGTGCTTGTGCTCTAAGTCAACATCATCTAGCAACATCACTATTAAAAATGGTATGTCTTCAGGTACAGCCAGGATGCAGGACTACTAGAAAACAAAAGCTGTTCTAAGGTTATGTCCTTTTAAAGTATGGTCTCTTATAATCACATTCCTTCATGTACTACTGCACATTCATTCAAGTTTTTGAATCTCATTGAATAAAAATCTAAGCCATAAACTTGCTGTATAACAAGATTTCTTCAGAGACTCTGCTTTAAATCAGTAGTTCTTCAATACATCAAATGATAGTCACATCACGCTTTCTTTTCCCCATTCAGTCATTGAGATATGACTCAGCAAAGAAAGTATCACAAAGACTTATTTATTTTAAGCTTTGCCACATCTTAAGAAAAATTACTCATCCTCCACATAAACCCTCTTGCTACAGATACCACATAAATAGCTTTACTCATTTGGAAAAATTTCTCACAATAACTTACAACAATCATTCACATAAATAACATAAGAGCTGCAGTACATGTCTCTTCAGTAGAGAACCATTCAGAAATAGATTTGGACCTTGGGACCTAGCCAAGAAGAGTTAAGAATGAATCACCTGAAGACCTGATCAGAATTTACAGATGGAAGGAAGAGATGTTTGTAATAGCAGCACTGAGTTGTTGGCCTGTTGGCTACAGTAGTGCCATAAATGATTAAGAAAATTTGCCCTGGAGAGGTAACAAAGGTATTTGAAATGATCATTAAAGCTTAGAGGACTGACAATGATTGTCCTCAGTAGAACAGCCACACAGCTTTTTACATGTCTGTGAAGTATGTGGATACTACCAAGGCTTTCCAGATAACAATACTGAAAAGATAGTTACAGTTCAGGGTACAAGCAGCAACAATTGAAGTCACAAAAAAGTCAGCCTTGATATGGCAAGGGCTTTTGTTCTAAGCAAGCATTTAACTGATTATTATACTGATCACTCAAGGTATTTTGCTGGTTACAAAATTAAAACAATAGGTACATTGTGATTCAAGACCATACCTTTTTCTTAAGAAAAACCAAACCAAACCAAAACATTACTACAGACTTTATTTACTTCATTATTCTCAAGACATGTTTCTGCTTTCTTTTTGCATTTCCAGATGTTGTTATTATAATGCATATAGTAACTCAGGGGTGTCTTAGTAAAACCCTTAAAGCTTGTCCTCCTAAAGCTGTCTGGCCTTGTTCATGGCAAAGCACTGTACTGTCACCAAAAAGCTAAACAAGCCTTTGAAGTTTTCTGAAACCATTTCTTATCATAATAGCTTCCAAGATTACACTCACTTGATAGGTGAGAATAGTACTATTGATTAGACCTCTCAATCTGCTGCCAGACAAAGAGAAATCTAAGTAAGCCCCACCTGAGGGGATACAAATACCAGCATAGCCAGTGTCAATGCATTGTAGCAAGCAATCTGACTGCTGATAGTCCTACAGACTCTGTGTTTCCCCTGGGATATAACCTATTCAGCTGCTCGTAGATCTAAGGAATGTACAAATCCTACCCACTTCTTCCACTGGAAAAAGACATAAAGTCATGAAGACTTCTAATCATTATTTCAGGTATGTTCAGAGGTTAAACAGACTTTGGTCCAAATTCTCTCTTATTTACATCTCCATCTCAGCAAGAACTATATACCTGTTTTTAAGAGCAAAAATGAGTTTGGGAGATTATTTACTATTAAACAAATTTTGCTTTGACTGTACAGTGTTAACTAACAGATGGTTAATTGTTATACAAAAGGTTTATATATAGTCAGAAAGCCAGCTTCTAATATTTCAGTGATTTACCAGGAACTACCTACAGGTACATAATAATATTTGGAAGAGGTTAGTCAGAATCACCTGGAAGGTTTCAGATTTGAGGCGGGGTCTGGGGGAGCAAAGGCATGGCCTTACTGACCTGCCGCAAACAGGGAAATGCTACATGCAGGCAAATGAATGAAGGCAACAGCTCTGCTCCATTTCTAAAATAGAGGCTGCAGGCTCAAACAGAGCGAAGTCAGAATGTAATCAGAGTCTAGATAATCTCAGCAACTGAAAGCATGTGAAGGAATTCAGAGTTGAAAGTAGCTGCACATGGAACCAAAAGAGCTTTGTTATCTGCTGTTACTGTGTGTTCAGCGATGAGGGGTTCGGGAGGAATTCACTGCCATTTATTATTAGATGGAAATTAAATTTGAAGAATCATTGGGATCTATTCAATGTGAGGTGCAATCCAAAGTATTTTGGGATATTCGTCTCACACGAAGTTTTTCAAAATGTTTCTCCTTTCCTGGTTACTAGGACTAATATTAGCTGCACATGAATATCAAATGTAATTCCATTTCAAGTTTTTTTTTCTTAAAACAGTATCCCAAATTCAATCTCTCCTATAAATGGTTCTGTTAAAGGCAGTTGTTTCAAATACCAACATACCAACCGACATTTCTACTGGGGAGGAAAAGGAAAGGGAGCATGAGGAGAAGAGAGAATTTATGAACTCCAACTATAGATTAGATATGCCTTCTTCATTCTTCCGTTCCATGCCATTCATCTAAATATCTGTTTCCTTTTTTATTCAATCCTCTGTATCCTCTCCATAAGTATTTTAAAAAGAACTGAATATAAAAGTGCTTAGGATTGCTTTTGGCTATTCAAATTAAGACAGCATTTAAAAGCTCAATAAATTAATTAACAAAAAAAAAGGGTTGGTCCAACCAGAATTATTTTTGAAAATTTCATTTTGATTTTGACCTATTCTTTAACATATTATGATAAATTAAGTTGGTTTTACAATTTCCATTTTTTTTTCTTAAGAAGAAACCAACATCTAAAGGGTGGGTTGAAGGAGTATGCAGGCAGACTCTTTCAGTGGTTCCCAGTGACGGGACGAGGGGCAACAGGCACAAGTTGGAACATAGGAAGTTCCATTCAAACATAAGAAAAAATTTCTTTACGGTGAGGGTGACAGAGCACTGGCACAGGCTGCCCAGGGAGGTTGTGGAGTCCCCTTCTCTGGAGATTTTCAAGATCCACCTGGATGCAGTCCTGAGTAATGTACTCTACGCATTCCTGTGTCAGCAGGGGAGTTGGACTAGATGATCTCTAGAGGTCCCTTCCAACTTTAAAAATTCCATGATTCTGTGATTCCTGGACAAGAAACCCACCAACTCACACAACTCTAACAAATCATTATTATTTTTTCAGTGTGAAAACATTTACTCTATGAATTCCTTATCAACACTTACTTTAAGTTACCACTATTTAGTTCACATTATATGAATCAGATCCTACTGCACTTTTAAACTGCTTAAATAGTACAGAAAAGATGCAATCTGGCTATAGGGAGCAACAAAAGATTATTTGTCAGAGATACAAATAGTGCCAGTTTTTATGGCTATGTTACCTATGTTTCTCCACTACTAGTCAGTCTGCCAGGTGTGTCAGAGAAGAATGGAGTGTATTAGAGCAAGAAAGGAGTCTGCCCTGATGTGGCTTTACTAGGGATATTGCAAGAGTGTTGCAATTTAGAGCAATCCAGAAACTGCTCTAAGTCAGTGAATCCACCACATTTGAAAACTGAATATCCATAAGGTGATCTGTAACAGGAGCCTGGGGAATTCCCTATCCCTTGTTTCTTTCATTTAATGGAACATCAATGCAGGACCTTCTCAGGGAACCTGTTAAATCTTGATTAGCGTGATAATATAAGACAGAAGAAAATTTCTAATAATGGAGGGGTTAAAGCTAGAAGGGAATGAAAGCTTGCCTGTAGGAAAGTGAGACTAAGAAAACCCAGTGATTTTTTTTGTTGTTGTTGTTTGTTTTTTTAAAAAATTTTCCTATATGGTGCAGTATTTTTGAGGAAAAGTCAGTCCATTACAGAGTCATGAATTTGAGAGGCACTAAAAATGCTTGATCTGGACTTCTTTTCAGTAAACCTTTTGCTTTCACATCATTGCCTTACATCTGCATTTTCCAAATCATTATTCTATTGCCAAGCTATTGTACACATTTCAGGATGCCAGCCAAATTCTAATAATGGCATCATTAAGAGAGAGCTATTGCAATGGTAAACGCTGTATTACTTTGCTCATTTTGCCAATCAATGATGTCAGTAATATCCTGTTCTTTAGGAACCCTAATTAAATTCTTTCATTGAAATAATCAACATTTGTGTTTCCAACCACTTTGCAACTACAGTAATTCTTTGTCTGCCAGCTGTGAGAATTTCCTATCCTACCCTCTCACATCAGCAAACTGAGGGGGAAAAGTTCATTTCACACTTATATAATGTGTTCATGGCTGAGGTAGGTAACAGACATATTTTGCTTGTAATACTAAAGCCTAAGCCACAAACTAAGACAGCTTGGAATAGACTCAAGTCAAATAAATAATTTATCAAATGCAGTCTTAACAAAGTGTCTTCAGAAATCACTGTCCTTTAATTAGTAGATCAAACAGCTAATCCACTCATTGATGCAGGAAGAATAGGATCAGTCTTCATTTAGATCTAAACCAACCAAAATTAACAAACAGGATACTTTAATTATATCAAAAGTAGGACAGGTTGCAGAAGGTTTGCATATGAGTAGGACTCTGGTTCATGAATTATAAAATATTAAACTAGCTGTAAACCATGCCAGCAAAAGAGATTTAAAAACAAAGACACAGACTACCTGCAAGATAAACTTCAGAGGAATGTTGTGCTGCACACTTTTGACCCTCTTACTACCAGTGTTACACCGTATAATGCCTTCTATCTAGAGCCAATAATTATTTATTCCATAATGCAGAGCCTGATGTCTGAGCTTTAGGCTGCACCCACTGCCAAGGAGAGCCATTAGCTCACAGTAGAAACCCAGAGAAATATTCTGGCTAAGCAGAAAGCAAGCTGCCAAAAACTGCCATGTAGGAAATGTGAAACACGGGAGCATGATTACCCTTACTTGCCTGGGATCGACAGCTTAGAATTCTCTTCTGAAATAAAGGGATCTATTCAATAGATCCTTTTAAAGAAAGGCTCATGTTTTTCTTTGTACATAAGTTTTCTATGGGAGATAATAGCTAGAATCCTCATTCTTGAAAGCCCCATGTCTTGGGAAGACTGAAGGGTTAAAAACCCACCTCTTTCATTTCACAGAAGGGTGAATGAAGCCACCTTGCAACCTGTCCACTGAAGCTTTGACATTGCAGAAAAGAATGCAGGATTTTGCGTGCAGAAAAAAGCCTAGAATCATACAAAATTTTAAGTTGTAAAGGACCTCTGGAAGTAGCGCTTCTAGCACAACCTCCTGTTCAAAGTAACCTGATCTAATTTCAGAGCAACCTGATCTAACTTCACAGTCACTCAGGGCTTTGTCCAGACAAGTTTTGAAAATGTCTAAGGTTGGAGATTCCATAGCCTGTTACACTGCTTGGTCACCCATAGTGAGCACACTTTTCTTTCTTTAAGTCCAGTTTTGTACTGTTGTTTCTTGTCCTTTTATCATGCACCTCTGAGAAGAGTCTTTATCTTGTCTATAGTTCTCCATTAGGTACTGGAAGACACCAATTAGATCTTCCCTTTACCAGGCTAAACAAATGCATTTCCCTCAGTCTATCGTCAGCACAATTGGCTCCATTATCAACCATGAGATATGCCATTTGAAATTGCTTGGAATGGACTTTGATCACTGTGTTTGTTGGTCTAGCCACTTCACCCACCTGATACTTTACCAATCTAGTTCATATCTCTCAATTTGGCTAAGATACCATGGGAAACTATGACAAAAATCTTGTTAAAGTCAAGTTAAATGATATCTACTGCACTCTCCGTACCCACTGAGTTAGTCATTTTATCACAGAAGGAACAAGCTGGTCAGGTAAAGTCTGGCTTTGATAAACCTGTGCTAACTGTTCCTCCTCCTTGTCCTTCGCTTACCATGGAAAAACTTCTAGAAGGATTTGTCCCATAATTTTCCTAGGTAAAGAAGTGATGCTGAACAGGCTCCAGATCTCCAGATCCCCCTTCTTGCCTTTTAGATGGGTATAACATTTCCTTTCCTCGGCCAATGGGGACTTCCTACAATAGTCACAAGCTTTCAAAGGCAATAGGAAGCATGGCCCTGCAATGTTGGCTAGTTCTCTCAGCACATTTGGAGGCACCTGACCTGGTCGCAGACCTGTGTATGTCCAGCTTACTTAAGTAGTCCATAATTTGATCCTCCTGTACCATGTGTAGCACCTCTCTCCCCGAAACAGCAGACCTTGCCACTAAAGACTGAAGGACATGAGGTGCTGAGTACCTCATTTTTTTCCACACTTTTCATTATAAAGTCTTCAGCTTGATGGCACAGCTCAAACCCACATTTTCTTCAGTCTTACTGTTGCTGCCAATGTACCTGTCGGAGCCTTTCTTGTTACCAACTCCAGCTGAGCTTTGGCCTCCTAATGACATGCTAGTATGCCTCAGCAATGCTTCTGTATTTCTCCTATTTTCAGTTCCCAGTTTCACTCACACGTGAGGAAACATGATTCCATAGCTTGGTGGTTAGAGTTTTTAATAAGGTGGGAGAGTCCTAGGTTTTGGACCCTGTTCCAGAAATTAGTTCTGCAGTTTAATATCAATAATTGAATAATACTTCTTAATTGAATTCAATGATCTAGCTCCATTTTTTCATCCTTCTTCAGCCCATGGGTCTGGCTTTCTATTCTGTACCGTTGTCGTGTTTCTGCTGTGAAGGCGTAGAGATCACCAGCTTAGCCAACACCCTCGTGAGTAAGGTGCTCCTGAAACATGAGAGATCTAGCTGTGAGCCTCCTCAGGACAGTGGGAGACTTGGGTGCATGTCTGAATTCAGAACTGGTGAGCTTTTCTGACCACTTGGTTGGAGTACAAAAGGACACATTTTTCTTATGTTATAGTTCAGAAACAAATGATTGGTGCTCTTCCTAAGGAGGATGCTACAATTTGTTACTGTGTGTGCGCTGAAGATATTAGATGAACTGAGTGTCTCAGAGGTCTCAGGTGGTAGAACACATACTAGGTGGAGGTCAAGAGGGTAAAATGGAAGAAAAAAGAAATCAAGAAATATTTCACTTTGAGAAGAAATAAATCGTATCCTAGAGAGATTATACAAATTGGATCAGGAAGATTTAAGATACAAGCTAGTGATGGTCTGAGCCAAATGTGATCTCCAGGTTTTACGTCTAAATGACAGATGGCCAATACTGTCCACAGTAACTAAGGAAGGAAGGAACAGACTTTGGAATAGTGATGAGCTTTCTTTAAGCTGATGTCTGGACTAATTGGTGACAGAAATATATGTCAGGATTTTACACTGAACAGGAGACACATGAGATCAAAGAGACAAAATGTGTTTCCAGGTGTGCACAGTACTGAAAGATAGCAGCCTTATTAAGCATCTACACCGTTGCGTATCCTTGACACTTTGTGTCCCTGTCCACATTAACCTCTTCATCCTCTGCTCCGAACTGCCAGGTATGGGGGAACTGTGGTATAGGTGTGTGTCCACGGAGAGGGTTTTGTGTTAGCAAAGCGAATTCTGTGCCCTTTGGTGGAGTGGTGAACAACAGGAGCATTTCTTCAGTGGTTCCAGCACAAACGTGAGTGAAGGACTCAGCCTGTGGAGATGGGACTGACTGAAGATCAGAAAGGGAAAGGGAAGCCTCAAACTGTGCTTGCCCCCAAACTCCCTTGTTGCCCAAAAGGCCTAATAACACTGCTATGTTTTCAAGTGGTGTCAGGATGCTTTTTTGATAACTGCAGGAGGACAGATTCAGGTACATTTTCTGTGACTGGCACAGATAAATTAATGAATTCAGAAAAAAGACAAACTGACACAAGAGCCAGACATACAGTCTCACTGGAACCGATAAGGTCAGAAGAAAAGGACTGAAACTTTGACTAAAAGAACTCACCAAAGATGTATTTGGAACTTCACCAACCTCAGCTACTATTAAAGAAAGACAAGACTTTACTCTCTTAATTGAGAAGAAATAGAAAGGGCATTCAAAGAGCAAGCCAGGATAACATATTTGAAAAACAATTTAGGAAAAGACAACACTGCTGTAAAAATAGTCTCTCTATAGTTAAGACACTGTTTTACTTAATGTTCAGGGTTATTGACAGCAATTTTTATCTCTCCACACATCAAGTAGAAGCACTGTTTTAGCGTGAGAAGGAAGGGGAGTAGAGAGTAAAAGATTTGGTGCTAAACCAAAGTTTAGCTCTCTTTGTTACTTTTAGTAGTGGTCTGAGAATAAAAATAAATGCAAATGAAAATATTCACTAGATGTTATCAAAGCAGAAGGCAAGAGGCTATCAAACCATCAAATATTATTTAGTTCAAGTGTAAAGTCCGTATTGATGGAAAGTTAGTTAATTAGCACTAGGCACAGAAGTTTCTTTGGATCACAGTCAAGCTAGGATTGAAAAAAACATTGTTCAAATTGAGCAAGTCAGCTGTGAAGGCCTGGAAAGGCTGTTTTACCAGCAGTAGGAACAAAAGAGAATTTGTACTTCTTAATGGATTTTTTTCCCATTAAAATAATAATTTCATTTCATGATTAACTAATAGGAAACCTGGAGAATAACCACATATTTTGCCAGTTACTGTAGTAAAAAACAGAGGTTAGATGTTACTGTCTTCCTTTCTATTGTATTGTGTCTACATCTATCCTTTTTATTTGCCTTCTATCTGACTGATGAGTCTATGCATCCTTTCAACATGCACAGCTTTCAACAGTGCTATTAGAAACAAACAAAAAAAAAAGGTACAAAGTGAAAACAGCATTTGTTTTTAATTGTGCAAGAAAAGACAGATCCCCTTGACATGCTTAGAAACCACATGGGAAAGAACTACATTTTTTATGGCATGATTAAATTGTTTTGCTTTACCTGGCTTTCCCTGCCATAATTGCAGAGTTCCCATCTGTCAACAGAGAGACTGAAATTTGGCAATGACTTGATAAATGTCTCTCATGCACAAGTGTTGTTAGTGTTCTATGTCACAGAGACAGAGTGATAATAACAGCTATTGTTTCTCAGGACAAGAAAATAATTTTTTAGATTTAGTGACTGCTTGTCATTGATTACACTAGTCACATGCATCTTTTAGTTGAATTTCATTCAACTCAAGTGGGTGACTGTTTTGAAAACCGTGTATTGCTTCCTGAATATGCTTTAAGCAAATACAAGCATAGGACATTTGCACAAATCAACTAGGAATTATTTGTGATCTCCTAGAGAGAGACCAAATTTTTCTGGACTCATTCTAATAGCATAAAATTTGGGCAATACAGTTGCTACTGGTTCTTGGCCTGAAAGTTAAAACTGGACACTGGCTCTCTGTCCAATGCCTATAGAGAGGCTTTCAGGTGAATACAAAATGGGAGAGTCATGTACAGTCCTCACATTCAGCATGGAGCAACTTAAAATTTGCCAAAGAAAAAATGTATAGTTTATACGATACAATATTGTATAATTTTTTATTATTTCCAAGTAGCTAGAGAATCCAACCTAAAAACAAGACTCGTAAGAATTTCCTTCTCACTTTAAAGAGCTTGAGTCTATGCTTCCCATTTAGAAAAGTCTCTTAACTATCACTTCATACATTATTTTGGATGCACCAGGGAAGGAGAAATGCACAGTTCAACCTAGGAGTGGTCAAAATTTTGCCATGAATACATCATAAAGAATAATTTTTTTAAGTTTTAACTTTTCCTTTTGATTCCAACTTCTTTATTGTTTTTATAGGATTATTAATCAGTTGGAAAGCATTTTATAAGAAGTTAATTGGAGAATGTCATATTTGTAATTGGAGCTGTCTGTGTTGGATTCAGTGATAACACGTTAAATTGATGTGCCAAAGCTGGGAATCATGGAATCTTATTGCTGGCATGCAGAACAAGCAATATAAATTTAAAATTTGCTTTCCACATTTTAGAGTAGCTAAAATTTGCTACTTCACGAGATCCACTAGCAAAAAAGTTTGAGAAGTAATACTGTTCAAAATTTTGCATATTTTGTAACATGTAACTACTGTTAGCAATTCTAAATCCTGCAGATTGCGTGCTTTAGACTGGGCTAGAAAAATGAAAGGTGTAAACAACTTCAGCAATTTCTTCAAATTTAAGCTAACTTGGAAGAAGGAAATGAATAATCAGAGAAATTCAGAAAGAGGATTTTGTATCAGGAACCATTTCTTTCCTGGTTATTCCCTATTGCCTGGGAAATCATCTGTGTATAAACATTTGAATAAAACATGGTTTAATCATGCAGCCTCAAAGAAAATCTTAATGCCTATAAGTCATGTTTTCATAAGCTGATAGTGAAATTTCTACAAATTCTGCTCGGAGCCACTGAGTTCAACACATTAGCTCTCTGTGACAGATTGCATGATGGTACATACTGCATCTGAAGTTAAAGGTTTTCTCTCTAGTCAAACCTGTTCTGGTTTAATCAAAGGTGTGATTTCAACTCCACAAGACAAGAGATGCACTAAGTTTGTCTTCTATAATTCAGTTCACACTTCATAGACGTTTTTTAAGTCATTTTCATCTCAGGTTAAATCAACACATGCCAAGATTGCACAGAGTGTAACCTCATGGACAGAGTAACTCAAATTCCTTTTAATCAATACAAAACCACATTGATAAAACTTCAGTGTGATATACACTAACAGGGCCGGTAGCTATAGCAAAAAAAGACAATACGTGGCTCTTAGATAGCACAGCCAACTGTGGAAATCTGTATGTCTAAAAAAGAGACTATGGAAAAGGTAGCATAAAAAAACAGAACAGCATTGCCTAAATAGCATAACAAAGATTTCCAGCTTGTACCATCTGAACCTTACTTTCAAAATTCCTTGAACATGCTTTCACTGTTCTATTTTTTATTCCACAGGCTGTGTCAAGTATTAAACAGTTAAATCCACCTACTCTTTAGTATTGCACAGTTTTCATAGCTGAGATGCATAATTAGGCTTTGATTTGCTGTTCCTAATTAGTAGCAGAAGCAGCATCTAAGTAACAAGCTGTAGTAGAGAACTACCAGATTTAAGGAGGCAAGAGGCATAATAATTTAAATTACTCCTACATGTTGTTGGATCCTAAAAATGTAACCACTTATGAAAAAGATATGAACATATTGTAGGCAAATCACCAAAGAACCGTATGATTATAATACAACTGAAGTTTTAAAAAATTAAGTTTAAAAATTCTTGTTTAAAAGTCCAGACTTGGAAATCATTTTGAAAATCTGTAGTACTACAAACTGAGATAACAAGGATAATTTCTTCAAATATGTTGCTCTATCTCATAAAAGATGTAGCAGATGCAGAAGAAGTCATAGGATGACAGAAGAAATTATTAGACTATATATTGAAAGTTCCTAGTATTAACTAAATGGAAGATCTTTTGAGACATTACAAGTGTATGTACACTCTCAGCATAAGAATTTCTTAAACTCCTACACCTGAGGATCAAGCAGTCCTGGATCTGGCCTGAGATCACCTCCAACGCTAAGGAATGGGGGTAGGGATAATTTCATAATTTCACCTCCCGAAGACTTCAGTTGCTGAAGAGGGATCAAATCCTGATTTACAAAGTTCTTTTATTCCTTGTTAGTACTACTTATTCCAATAGTTTCAGTCAGTTCCTCCTGGAACTTTGCTAAGTCCATCAATTCAAGGACTCATCACTCCAACGCAACAGTTCCTTTTGCTTTTTGTCACAAAGAAGAGATAAAAGAGACCATCTGAATTGCTAAACTATTCAACTATTATTTGCAGCTTTTCTAAATAAACATAGCTAGGTTTTAAAACTGCCTTCAGGTTAAAGTGTTTCTCCCAGTAGTACTTCTTGTCACCTCTATCTGACCTCTCCATAGTCTTTCAATATCCTTTCTGAGACTGAGTAAGAATTACAGTATCATTGCTGAGATCAGATTGTCAATTTATTGGTATACCAGCTTTATAATGTATTCATTACTACTCACCATACTGTTCTTCATTATCATAAATCTTGTTTCCATTTTGTACAACTGCTGCTCATTAAACCAGACTCTTAATCCAGCTATACCCCAAAGCAGACAGGCCTGTTTCCTGAGTTAATACAGGTAATTTGGAACCCTGTATGGCAACTCAAAAATTTATGTAACAGCTCTGGAGGCATCTAAAGAGATCTTTTCTCCCCTCTAGAACTGCAGGGAATAAATACTGCTTTCAGATCTCCTACAGGCCGTAAATATCAAGCCAAGCACATCATCCAGAAAACAGTGCAAAACATGAAGAAAATCTAAGAGACAGATTTACTAGAACTGAAATAATGTTTTGACCTATCCACTGGGACTGAAGTGTATGAACTTTTCCTTTCACACAGTTTGGTTCCTCCAGAGATGAAGCCACATTGGGTCTTGATGAGGAGAAGAATGTTCACCTAGGTTGGAGAAGGCAGGCAGCTGGAACTTGATGCACCACAGGCATCAAAGTCCTAAGTGTCACCTCATTTCAGACTGCATTAGCTACGTAGAAAGTATTCTCTGGATCCAAATATATTTTTTCTTCATTCAGGTTATAGTCTTAAATTTATTCTTTCCTGTCTTTACTCATTTAGAAATAGCTCTTACTTACAGAACCCAAATTAAAGTCAATCACCTTTGTACTCCAACAAATGGGGTAGAAATCCCTTCCCATTGTCCTCTGCAGTATTGTGCAGTACTTACAGCACAGTCAAAACCCATACAAGTTAGCACTACACTAGCTGGCTCAGACACCAGCAATAGCATTGCTGTAGCAAGAGAAGAGCTCAGGCACACTTTGTAATGAGAGCTCAGCTCTGGGCAGCTGTGACTATATTCTTACCAGTACCTAACACAACTAGGTTGAAGTAGTCTGTTTGCCTACAGTAAGTTTGAAACAGATGTGCTCATTGATTGAGGTAAAGTAACAGCAAAAATCAGTTCCCTCTTCAAAGCTGAATGCAGCTGCCTTGGCAACACCATTCTCAGTTAGAAATCTCAGCTGATCCATCTCTGGCTAGAATTAATGGCGTTTGGATTCTATTAAAAGTGACTCAATTATAATCACCAACGGTTTTCTTCCTTCAGCTACTGTCATGTATTTAACATCAAATTACATTCGTGCCTCTTAGGCCAAACTGATTTCTGAAATATCTGCAAACAGAAAGATTGGTCCATTTGCCCCCAAAGGACCACATGTTCATCAGAGGAAGAAGCACATCACATGGATGCCACAGTGTCCTCATGCAAAATTTACTGTGTGAATGCAGTCAGGAGTCTGGTGTCAATCTGTGCTGCACTGAGAAACACTTAGAAAAACACAGGTTTTCCCACCATTGTGAACCCATTTCTGGCATATATTTTAGCTTTATGTACTCTTACTGGTTCCAGTAAGGACATTTGGGATTCACAGGGTAGGGGAAGATAATGTGCTATCAAAAAAAAGAGTGGTGTCGTGGCCATAGTATTGTACCTGACAGAAAAACGATAGTAACATGCTAGTGATGAGCTTCAACTGTAGGTTTTTCAAGATACGTTACTCAACAACTGAATTACTGAGAACTCTCTGCCCAGAATAATGACCCAATTCCTTATAATAACATTATATGAATGTTCAGATCTGCCTTTGCTCTCTCAGGCAAGATGCAACAAAAAGAGAAGTGAATAACAGTTGGTGTAACCAGGTAACCATGTAATACAGTATTGCCATTGCTAGTAACAGGCCATAAGCTTCGTACAGAATTACGAGGCCTCAGGACTGAGGTTTGTCAGACTTGCTCTGTCTGAACTTTTCCTGACGTGCCTCCAGCTTTGTTTTACTTAGTTGAGCTGTGACAGCAATTCCTAGTATTAACCATGTGTCTATGGATAATTTATTTTACTGTTGTTTACCTTTGTACAGTGCAACTTTTATAAACTTTTATATAGAAAGCAGTAACACGCTGTTAGCCTGTGAAGAATGAGGTATTTGTAACTGTAACATGAGACAGTGTCTCTAACATTGAGAAGTCGTGGCAGTTTGGTGAAGCTCCCACTGACTGGAAAAGGGGAAACATAACCTCCATTTTTAAAAAGAGAAAAAAGGAAGACCTGAGGAACTACAGACCGGTCAGCCTCACCTCTGTGCCCAGCAAGATCATGGAGCAGATCCTCCTGGAAACTCTGCTGAGGCACGTGGAAAATAAGGAGATGATGGGTGGCAGCTAACATGGCTTCACCAAGGGCANGCAGCCCAGAAAGCCAAACATATCCTGGGCTGCATCAAAAGAAGCGTGGCCAGCAGGTCGAGGGAGCTGATTCTGCCCCTCTACTCCACTCTCGTGAGACCCCATCTGGAGTACTGCCTTCAGCTTGTGGAGCCCCCAACATAAGAAGGACATGGGTCTCTTGGAGCAGGTCTAGAGAAGGGCCACAAAGATGATCAGAAGGCTGGAACACCTCTCCTATGAAGACAGGCTGAGAGAGTTGAGGTTATTCAGCAGGGAGAAGAGAAGGCTCTGGGGAGACCATATAGCAGCCTTCCAGTACCTAAAGAAGGCCTACAAGAAAGACGGGGAGGGACTCTTTATCAGGGAGTGTAGCAATAGAAGGAGGGGTAGCGATTTTAAACTGGAAGAGGATAGATTTAGATTCAATATTAGGAAGAAATTCTTTACTCTGAGGGTGGTGAGGCACTGGAACAGGCTACCGAAGCTGTGGAGGCCCCAACCCTGGAAGTGTTCAAGGCCAGGTTGGACGGGGGTTTGAGCAACCTAGTCTAATGGAAGGTGTCCCTGGCCATGGCAGGGGGGTTGGAACTAGATGGTCTTTAAGGTCCCTTCTAACGCAAACCATTCTATGATTCTATGATGCAGTACAGAGAAAGACAGGCCTGGTACAACAGCAGAGCCCTTGACCAATGAAGACAGGATGCACTGAAGAGGGCCACAAGCACAGGATGCTGAAGGATGGGGTGCAGGCTGGCACTAGAGACCCCTTAGCTGTAACTCACCCATGGTCAGGTAAACAAATGCAGATGTGGAACTGGACAGAACTGGATTTAGTGAATGGTGTCCCTGCCCATTGCAGGGGGGTTGGAACTAGATGATCTTTAAGGTCCCTTACAACTCTAACCATTCTATGATTCTATGAAAACAAAATATACAGTAAACTCAGGTGTAATGGGGAACAGCAGACCAATGAAGGTAGACCAAAGATATAAAAGCATGTTAGCAAATGTGTAAAAATCACTCCTAATTAATCCTAGAGTGATCAAGATGAAACCAACAACATGAATATTATATTCCTCATGGCAAAGGTCTCAAGATGCTGACAATTCACTGTAACACCCCACTAGTAGGAAACCATCAAGCTCAGCACCCAGAGAAGCAGTGACCTGAACCTAACACTAGCAAATGGGGTAGGAACTAGGAAGTGTGTCTATAACAATTTTAAATGCATTATAATTTTTTCTTTCTTTTTCTGTGAGAATTGGAACTCGACTAGTAGTGGTTCAGACAGAAGGTAGGTCAGAAACTTGTGTTTATATTTTGCTAGAACACAACAACAAGGAAGGATTCAGTGATATGAAAGCATATTACATTTACGTCTGGCCACTAACATAATTGCATATTGCAAATAATTAACCTCTAGCATTCATTGCCTTGATAGACTGTAGAAGCCAATCACTTAATAGGATTCAGAGAAAGCATTAGATGTTTATTTAAAGCAATGAGTACATCTCAGGAAGGATAAAATGGACTGAAAACAAAGAGAGTCTATCCCTTCTGCCAAATATCAGATTCTCATCTGAAACAAAACGACATAAAGCCACTGACTTCCATCAGGGTGTGATCTGTTACAGGCATAACGACTCACACGCTGCAGGGCACAAAACAATCTCTAGTGGAGGTTAATAAGAATCCCTGTCTCTGTTAATATTACTCTACTATTGTCTGTTTGCTTGCCTCTTCCTCACTGGCAACTGTTCAAGACACTATTCTAAACTATAGAGACAACTCATCTGATTCAGTATAGCAATAGCTAGAAATCCAAATAATATCCTGAAGAGCTACAAAAATTCCTATGTTTTTGATTGTTAAGACCACTGTTGATCAGTGACACCCAGTGCATAGGTTCCTGCACCACACAAGCTCCATCACAGAGAAGCAGTCATTCCTCTTCTCATCTTTGAGTTACCACATACTTCACCCGCTAATAAACAACTGTCTCCAGAAAAATAACAGTTTAGCACATAATCGTTGACAGGAAAAGACATTTAAATAAGGTGATGGAGAGCACCAAATTTATTAAATCTTTACTTGAGCCATAAATAATAAAGCTTATATTTTGGTTTTACGTAACAGTTTGATGAATGATTACCTTATTAAAAAAATAAACCCCTTCATGCAATTATTACTACACAGTTACCTAGACGTCCTGAATTTTTGGGAGCTCATTCAAACTATATCTGATAACAAGGACAGGAGGAGCAACCCTCTACTCCGCTCTCGTGAGACCCCACCTGGAATACTGTGTCCAGCTCTGGAGCCCCCAGCTAAGAAGGATATGGCCCTGTTGGAGCAGGTCCAGAGGAGGGCCATAAAGATGATCAGAGCATTAGAGCACCTCTGCTATGAGAACAGGCTGAGAGAGTTGGGGTTTTTCAGCCTGGAGAAGGGAAGGTTCCAGGGAGACCTTATAGCAGCCTTCCAGTATCTGGAAGGAGCCTACAAGAAATATGGAGAGGGACTTTTTACACAGGCCTGTAGTGATAGGACGAGGGGTAATGGCTTCAAACTAGAAGAGGGTAAATTTAGATTCAATATTAGGAAGAAATTCTTTACTGTGAGGGTAGTGAGGCCCTGGAACAGGTTGCCCAGGGACGCTGTGGAGGTCCCAACCCTGGAAGTGTTCAAGGCCAGGTTGGATGAGGCTTTGAGCAGTTTGGTCTAGTAGGAGGTGTCCTTGCTCATGGCAGGGAGGTTGGAACTAGATGGTCTTTAAGGTACCTTCCAATCTAAACCATTCTATGATTCTATGAACACAGAGGCAGTAACCCTTCTGACACTAGCTAGAAGAATCAGAGAACATGTAATCAAGGCACAGATGACAGAAATAAGATTTTTAGATAAAACTGCTTATGTTCAGAATTCAGGTTATCAGAGACACTGAGCAAAATTTTTCATATCCTGTAATTAAACCAGATGTTCTATGTATAAAGATGTAATAAAAAATAAAGTATGATATCTGGTTTTAGCTATATAACTGCATTGTCTGGTAAAATGTTGGATATTAAGCTAGCAGAAGGTGCCCTCTAATATAGGGAGACAAGAATTTTGTTTTCCTAACATTTATCTGGGCCAAATATGCTTCAATTTTCAGGAATCAGCTATCTGTTTTTCCAGATACAAAATTTCCACTTACGGTGTTTCAGTGCCAGAAATTTGGATCCAGAGATAATCCAATGCTATTTCTGGAAAGAAGGGAATAGGAATGTCAAGTTTCTGAAGCTGGATGTGACAGTACTGAGAAACAGGAAGCATGCTTCCACTGATTGCTACTTGATTTCATAACAAGAATAATTAAAAGACCACACACAGAGCCTTTTCCCGGCACTTAGAAAAACATGGCAGTTTGTCGTAATCCTCCTTCAATTATTGTTGAACATTTTTGCCTTTGCGTTGCTGACTCCTTTTTGCTGACAAGCAAGCAACTGTAAAGCAAAGCTTTCTGTAACCTCTTGGTCTAATTTCATCACAGCTCAAAGGCAGGCACTTAACCAAGCACTTGGGAACCTAAAATGCTATTTGCGCACTCAGGAGAGTAGCTCAGGAAACCTTTCCTAACTTGTTTAGACACCTTAGGACCTAAAGTTTCAGGCTTTTACAGTGCATCAATAGGAGAAAATAATGGTCTTTCAACAGGATAAGAGTAAGCTTGTTTGCCTGTCATTTTGCAGGATTCTAGCTTCGGCCTCAGTGCTTGGTTAGGCACTTTGGCAGCAAGGTGGGGATGTCATCACTAGCCTTCTCCTGCAGCTTGTGTTGGTCCTCTCTTAGTCACCACAGTTGCTTCCTTTGCTGTCTTGCTGCATTTTCCAATGCTCACTCAAATCTTCTAACAGACCAAGGGATATAATTTGTATTGAGTATTAGGATAAACCAGTTTTGTGGTCAAATAACAGTAATGATCAAAAAAATCCTTATTTAAAACCATCATCTTCCATTTGTTCACAACCTGAAATTTGCACAGGGGTACTGAATTCATCCCCAGCTGTTTACAGAACCGGCAACAAAGTCGGTTAAGGTTCTCCACATAGAAAAGAAGGCAGAATCTGCTGCCTTGCTCTCCAAGCTTCATTTCTAAAACTCTGCCTTCCCTCCACAAGGAGCAATTTGAGTAAGTGGTTTCTCTGTAGGCAGTCTTCAATGGCCTTGTCAGGAAGCAAAAAGCAAAACAAACGAAACAAACGATACAATGAGAAATAATGGCTAATAAACAGGGAAATGCAGCAATCTAATCTTATTGTATTTTCTATTTTTATACACTGGGGACCAAATCCAGAAGTGATATGAATCACTGAATCAGTTAAGACTGAAATTGGTCCTAATTCTTGTTGTCAAAATCTTTCTCAGTGAATTGGAGAGGCAATTGGGAAAAAAAAAAATAACATAAAAACTACCTAGTTGAATATTCACCTCCCAGTAATAGAAAAAGTGAAGTTGCTATTTTTATGTAGGATCCTTTTCTACATGCAACATTCTAAAACATTGTTAAAAAAAACCTATATAAGATATACATACATAGATATACATATGTTTTTATATACCTGTATATATACATATATACACACACACAGAAATTACAATGCATTTTCTTTCAAAAGCCAGATTATTGTTTCACTGTCCCCAATCACTGGAATACCTTATGCAGACAATGTGTACAGTCCACAAGGAAATACATGATGACGAACAATTAGACAGCACATGGGTTTTATCAAGAAAAACAGCAGAATTAAGATGTATCCCACATTTTGTCCAGCCTGCATTTCCCTGTGGTATGGTCAGCTGTCGTAACATAACCACACGTAGGGTACTGAGGCTTTGCTCATAGGACTGTCTAAAAGTAAAATGACGTAACATTCCCAGCACTTGCCCTAACCAACGGGGTGAAGAATTCTGTTTTATGTCTTCTGCTTTCATAACTGTGAACAATGAATTTACTTCAACAAAGGGATGGAGAAAGACAGCAGACAGCAAGTGGTGAGTACCGGCACCATCTTTTTGCATGTCAGCATCAGTTCTGGGGTCTGATTCTTGCCACTACAGCTCTGCTTGCATGCCATTACCGCTTTGCCTTCCTCTTCTAATCTTGCTCTTGTCGCCTACTGTGCAATGCTCGTTTTGAGGTTTTTTTATGATTATATTGATTATTTATTTTCTAATGCTCATTCCTACCTGCTTAACAATAACAAAGCATTCAAGCAATAAGAACATTGTATCTCTTACCATTGTGACTCTAATAGCTGTTGGTAATTCCTTTCTTGGTGAAAGCTTGGCAGGTATTAAGCAAGTTTGGCCTCACAAGTGAATAAAATGTTTCACTTTTTCTTCCTGAATGTGGTCTGTTCTGGGAGGTTGTTTTAGGTACTGCTGACAGAAGAATAAAGATTCCTTTTATACCATTTTATTTCTGATTTATTATGAATCTTTCTCATTTCATGTGGCTAGTAGGTGGTTTTGGTGCTTTGAACAGTAACTATAATCCTCTCAGAACTGGACAACCATTTAACCTTCTGCCACGACACAATGTCCTGTCACTGGATTACCTTTGACTTGGGAAGAAAATAGCTCATCATTAGATGATCTGTGCTTTAGCAATTCAGCTAGATTTAATAATGGCAAGTCAGATGTTGAATAATACAGAAAAAACATAATTTCTTCCTGTAGGAAGACAAATATGAGACTGTCTCCTCTAGAAATCTATTTGTATAAATGTATCATATCTACTTTACCTTATTTGATTTCCCAATGTTTTCCCATACTATGATAATGTTCTCAGACTACTGTAACAGTATTGGGAACATTTCCACTGGTCAAAAAATTGTGAGATCTTAATATCTAACGGCTTTTGAGACAAAACATGACGTATGTCAGCAGAACACAGCCTGCTCTTAATGAAACTAGTTCTTTAAGAGGGAGTTTTTTTGGGGGTGTTGGGTTTGTTCTGGGTTTTGGGTTTTTTTTTTAATTCTTCTCTGGTAAGCAGTTATAAGTCTATCCTTATGTACATTTTATTAGTCAGAATCAGTCTTTTTGAATTATTAGTGAATTCTCATGCTAAATTCACTCAGGAAGGGAAGAGTTATTTTTAAATATCTCTTTAAATACTTCCAACAATTATGCATCATTTCTCTGACTGACTGTTGTGTGGATGTTCTTTTACTCTCTCATACTCACAATTTGGGAAAAGAGATATTGAACGCTATTAATGACGCTGGTGTGACAGGCAGATAGGTCTTACTCTTTAACACCATTTTCTAATCTCAAACTGGCCGGACAGGTCAGCTATTGAATAGCATGCATTCTTTCAATGACTTCTAATTTCTTTTCTAAGTATCATTTGAAGTATTCAGTCATAATTATTTCACTAGATTTGCTTTAGTCAAACTACAGTCATTTTTCTTTAAAATTAAACCAAGATGTGTGGGAAGGAGATGCAGACGAGTCAAATTACTTTCCTATAACTTTTTTAAAAAAAATTTTCTTTAAAATTTCATCTAGCAAAGAAGCCTGAACCCAAATGATTTATTGAACTCAAGGAACTAAAGTTATCACTTAAATAAGTGTTTTCTCTTGTGACCACAAAGATTTAATTGACTTTGTCCCAAATTTGTAATCTGAGATAGGATTCTTCTGTTAGCTTCATTTCAGTCTTGCTATATCTGGGTGTTTCTCATAAACCTTTTGAATGTATAGTTAGTAGTGAGAACATGTTTTAGATCTGAAGGGTATAATGTAGATACTGGCTATTAAGGCAAATTTTTCAGACCAATGTAATATCATATATATCCATATTCAGGCTTCTACGGGTAATTGGCTTAAATTTTGATACTGTTTAACATCCATGACTCCTACTTACACCAGAAAGACTGTCAGAAAAATCACGCTACTTTTACTGAGACACCATATATCAATGAGTTTATTCAAGGCTCCTACACAACAGAGATATGGGATCTTTTACACTTTAACCATGAATCGTTAAAACAACGCTACAGTTGTTAGAGACTGTTTTAGTAATTAAAGGACTCTGGTGACAGAAGATCAAAGAAAACTACAGCTGTAATCCCTCCTGCAGAACATCACCCACAGGCCAGATGCAAGGGAGGCCACCTCAGTCTCTAACCCTCTGTTAATTAGTTTCCCAAAATCAGGCTATAGAAAACAAGGGTTATCTCTGTCTGCTGATATTTCCTTTTTCCCACCTGTATCTGTCTAAATAATAGCTTTGCTGGATGCTTAAAACAGGTTCTTTTCCTAACCTCAGCTTGGCTTACCTTTGTTTTGTTCAAGAAATATGAATTACGTTTCCAAAGAAATAAAGCTTAAGAGAGAAAGTCACACTGTGCCCTACAGACCTCATACAAAGAAGTCGAGATAGTCACTCTGCCTTTTTTGTACCACTCCCATTACAGTCAAAAAGCCATCACGTACCAGCAGCCGATGAAAAACTTTCAGGGCTATTGAAGTCTGCAGACTGTCTCACAGAATTTCAACCATGTTTTTTCATAAAACAGGTTTGTTTGTTTTTTTTCCTTTGTAATAGAAAGCATGCTAAACTAAAGAATCCAGAACTCCCTACATCCACTTGAAATGTTATTGTTAAAAAGTCATAATTATTGATTAATTATTAGTAGAGAGGTCCACGCTATGGAAATATATACTATACTTACAAGGACATTAACTAAGAGTGTTCTGGACTCTTTATCATTTGAAGTACTTAAACCAAGGTACTCTCTAGGATGGAAAAAAAACCCCTTCCTGTCCAGTCCCGCTCATGAATTTAAAATCAAAAGAAGATACTTCTAAGTTCATAATCCCAATTAAGAAACATGTAATCGCAAAACACTTCCCCCCCCCCATAGTATTTCTGCTGCCTTTTATTGGTTAGTTTTTGGATAAAGGCCGAATTATGTGTTTCTTTAAAGGAGCTGTCATTTACACTCAAATGCTCATCAACATGCTAAATAAAATTATTCCCCATTTGAATTAGGAAAACTGGAACCATTTTGTGACAGATGTAAGCAAACATTGGGGGATTTTTTCCCTGTTAATTCACCTACAGATATCACTGACTTTCTTTTTGATATCTCCCAGTTCCAACTTCTTACAAAGAAATGAGCTAACGAAAACAGGAACTGTTATCTTTTCACCTTCTGCGTATTATTGTTAATAATAATACCCCATTCTTACATATAAAACACCCAATCAGAATGTACACTGAAATAACACTTATTCCATTAAAATAATACATGCGTAAAATCAGAACCTTCAGAACACATCATTTAAATTTTCTTCAGATCACTGGGATGTTGGCTGTTGGTATTTTTGTAAATGGGTTAGAATCTCATGGTCATTTTCCACTTGCTTTCAATCCAAACACAGCTTATTAATATGTGGGAATGATAAGCCTTTTGATGGATTTACACACTTTCATCACATTACACAGGCATATCCCTATTATGAACTTTTATAACCATCCAGTCTGTAAATGTAATCTTTTTGTCAAAAAAGCCAGATTCTTAATAAACCTGCTTTAATATTTTAAAAATTCCAAAGCAGAGAATATAGAGTGATCAACATATAAGGATTTTGTCTTTAATTCTGTGGGAGAAGCAGCCTGCTGTTTTAATGAATAACCACTAAATGGCTGCTATGCTAGTGGATATTGATTTCCGCAGGGGCTACTTGTCTCCTAGGCTGACATTTAATATCTGTTAAAGGGATTCGCCTGCTGAGTGACTTCAGCAAAAGCATTACATTAGGACTACAGCCAAGATTGCTGGGATTAGTAATTCTCACTGAAAACATCTTTCAATCCGCACTGTGAAAAGCCAAAAGCAAGGCAAAGTTTTGATTTGGCAAAATTAGAATGAAAGGCAGTGGATTACAGGAGAGTGAGAAAACCACAACACTTACCTCCTATAGTTTTCTGCACTGCACATAATGTATGAGGTAACAGACCCCCTAACGGAAAGCATCCTGCCCCAAGAGCATGGAAAATACACTCTGCATTCCCATGTCACTCGCTATGACTGTGTCAGTGTAGCTGCATAAACTCACCTATCCAGATTAGGGATGAGAGCTGCCTTGTCCTGTAAGACGCAAAGAAACCCTAGATACAATACAACGCATGCTTTTACTTTCCTCTATTTAAAATTAATGGAGCAACTTTAGTTTACACCAGTTTGTTCATGCTTTCATTACATCTGAAGTGTGAATTCAATCTTAACCTAAATTCCTTTCTGGAATTTAGAAGTTTTGTTTCAGCCTTACTTTCATTTTTTCCTCCACTCTGACTACTAGCAAGCTACACAACATGTTCATATACGTAAATCTAAAACCGAGAGTTTTGTAAGAGTTCGCACAGGGACTACCTAATTTTTGTGACATTCTGAATTTCATTTCTGCTCTTTGATGTAGTCAAAATGATGCAGCGTTACTCCTGTAACGAAGGAGTTGGCAGCACCTTTTCAACTGAGGCATTCCTGCTCTTAGAACTTGATTTCTCCACTGTTGTGGTTTAACCCCAGGTGGCAGCTAGGACACGCAGCCACCCGTGCAGTTCTCCCCCTTCCCCCAGAAGGGCAAAGGGAAGAGGGAGAAAAGGAGGTGAAAAGAAAAAAAAAAAAAACTTCATGGGTTGAGATAAAGACAATTTAATAGAACATTAACAGAAAAGGAAAATAGCAATAGCAATAATAACACAAGTCACTCTCACCACCCTGTGAATTCGTACCTTCCTGAGCAGTGATTGCAAGTACCCGCCCCCTGGCTAACCCTGTTTATATACTGAGCACAACGCCTATGGTACAGAATATTCCATTGGCCATTCCTTCATGCCTTCTATGCTCCTTCTCAGCTTCTACGAGAAGCTGAAAAAAGTCCTTGAAAAAATATAAACATCACCTGGCAACAAGTAAAACAATATGCATTATTGACATTCCTCTCATGCCAAATCTGAAACACAGCAACCACTAGAAAGAAAATTAACTCTGTCCCAGCTGAAACCAGTACATTCACCTTCAAAGTTTGATTCCCAGCATTTCATATCATCTGTCACAAAACAGAGACTATCACAGTAAATTTCCCTGTTTTCACTTAGAACAGAGTGTGTAAAAGAGAAAAAGATGTTACAGTCTGATCTTTAAACATTTCTATCCATCTTTGAATATGAATGTTTGGAACACCTATGACAGGAATGCTAAATCCAGAATACCATGAGACACCCCAGTACCAAGGTACCTTAGAATAAAAGCATAAAAGAGTTATCTGAAAGATGAGAAACCATGTTTAATACCACTTTTCCTAGTTTGGTAGTTGAGAAAGGACACAGGTCTTCCAAATCTGAGGCAAATGACTCATAACTCCTATGCTTTAGGAGAGAAAGACACCAGAACTCAACTTCCTCTTTTCATTTCTTTTGTGAGAAAGATTCGATGACTAACCAGAGCTGTGAATTTTAGTGACAACTATCATATCATAGGATTTGCTTGTTTTGAGGTTTTTGGGTTTGCTTTACATTTTTTCCTTGATTTTTCCCTCCCTATGGTAGGTAAGAAGCTGTTTACAAGACCTTTATCTTTGTTTTTCCCCTGAACTACTTTGAGTTTTCAACTTTAAAAGGCTCTGCTGCTAGTTTTCTTTGAATTAAAATTGGCTTTTTGAGTTAAGATATTTAATATTCTTTAAAAATCTTCTAGGAGTATACTATCATGCAAAGATCCAGGCAGATCCACTTTAAAGCTGGGGTCACCTTGGAAATCTGGTCAGAATTAGATTAAATAACTCTCCACCTACCTTACCTGTAGCTGACTTAATACCTGCTGTTATCTATGTTTTCCCATGAACTTCATGAATATAAGCTTGATGACTAATTTACAACTGAGAATCCAAACTAAGAGACAAGAAGACTAAAAGTTAATTCTTGCCATCCTAAGACTAAAGCCCTGCAAGGATTCAACCCAGGGTCTCAAAAACAGAACACTCAAGCTTTATTGTCTGTGTCTCCAGTAGTCCTGTATAAGCATCAACATAAAAACTTCTTTCCTAAAACTGGTTTATTCATTGCTGTGCACCTCTGCAAAACTCTTATTTAGATTATGTTCATGCTTACACAAGGCTAGTAGCGTTTTGACTCACTTTGCACTGGCATGAATGACGACAAAATAGCGAGCAGTGACAAATCATCTCAATAGCTACGTTTCCTAGGAAACTGAAATTGCCTGAGCTTTTCCAGTATCAAATTTAGAATAAAATATATAAAAAAGTAAATGGTTGTATGACTTTTTCTTTCTTTTATTCCCATGATGGTTCTAATGGGATCTTTTACGAGAACTCTCTCTTACCATTGAAATCCTTGCCAGAAATCTGGATGAATATCCTCTGAATGCTAGTATGTACTGTAATAATGTATGTATGGTACTGCAGTTCTGTTCTAGGTTAACAGGCAAATGGGAAAGGAAATTATGCCTTTTATACAGAAATATAACAAGAAGATTTGTTTTCTATTCAATTCCAAGAGGTAAACTTCTGGGAATTTTGTCATAAAATATCGTCAGAGAGTCTGGTTTTTGTTTAGAACAAATAAAAATTATATGTAAAAGCCTAGAGGAATACTGCAGCTGAAGGGGTAAATTCCATTTCTGGGACATGTTGTTTCTGATTTTAACTTCATTTCACTAACGACAATTGAAGAAGTTCTTAACGAGCTTGACATAAATACATTTTACTAAGTTAGAGCAGTAAACCAGAGGTAAATGTTTTTTAAACTAACATACCACAAAAGACTATGTCCTAAATTGGATTAAACTGATGATAGCCATGATATCTTTTAGTATGACTCCACTGAAACAAATATAGAAAGTAATAGGGGTTGTTTTGTTTTTTGTTTGTTTTATTGTTCCATGTGTTTTAGGACCAGAAAGCATTGCTACAACTCTCATGTACGACCTCTAACCTAAGACAAGCACATAGAGTCTCAATGCAGCATCAAGTTCAGTTTGATGTTGGTTGTATCCTTTAGGAAAACACGCAATCTTGATGTAAACTGTGCAATTATGGAAAATCCATCTCACCATCCTAATTATTTCTTACTTAAACTTTTAAAAATATAAGCCCTTTTCTGCATTTGTCTAACTAGCTTTAAACCAAATCTTGCTGCACAGCAGTATTTATCACTACATTAAGATGTCAAGAATTATCTACCTTCAGAAACTCGATCCTGTGCTAACTCTCCTCAAGTTATCATTTAAAGATGTCTTGGAAAAAGTAAGTAATATTCATTTTCCTAGGTCTCTCAAGACAGGTGTGGCTCATCAGGTAATGACCCTGGACCACCCTTACTGTTCCTTCAAGAACCCCTCCTGACTTGGGAGAAGAGGTGTTCCCACCCAGGAATGTAAGGCAGACTGATCATATTCTTTGTATGAGGCCAGACTCCATCCTGTGCAAGGACTAGTTCAGAGTTATGTTTCCCTGGCAAGAAAAAAACAGGTGGTGTAAGTTATTATTCACTGTGCTGTGAAGTGTTCACAAATGTGACACAGTTAACTCATTTTCATATGCTCTCTTTGGCCTTTTCTCTCTTCCTTCTTGTTCTTTAAGTTCTTATATATGATAAGGATGATATATGATAAAGATGTTTTTTACATCAGATAAGGAAAAAGCTATTTTTTCATTCATATATCATGAGCAGGTGGAAAAAAGCAGATCATTTATCAGGCACTTAAGCAGATCATCTGAATTCTAACAGTTGAAACAAAAAATTAATTTATATTTTCTATTGACTCTAAAATATCGATCATTGTAAAGATTGCCTGAGTTTTATTATTCCAGATTATTTTTTTCTGTTTTAAAATACAATTGCAAAGAGAGTTAAAACAAACAGTATCTAATTAACAAATACGCACAATCTACAAGGGACAAAGGAACTTATTGTGAGAACGGATGGCACAGAAGCAGCACTTGGATATTTACCAGAAACAGTTTTCAGTGCTACTGTAACACATTTTTCCACGGCCTGCTTTTCTGCTGAAATACACTGCTCTTACAAAGTTTCTTCTGTGCAGTTCTTCCTGGCACTAGGATTTTAATCCAAACCCCATTAAATCCAGTGGTAGTCTATATATTCATTTCACTGAGTCCCAGATCAGACCTTGTGTAAGCAGAAAGCTGAGAAAAAGGCTTCTGAATTTCTTGTAATACTTGCATTATAAAAGCAATTTGATCTGTAGTACAAAGACACCCTAAAGAGCCAGATATGATTTGCAGCTTCTAATTACTTGCTCTAGGAGAGCTCTACATCTCATTTTTTATATTTGTGTAATCTTCTCCCGAGAGCAGTTCCCAACGTGAGCAGCACTCCTCTATTGTCATAACACTTCAGAAATGTGCTGGGCTATTGCCCCTTCCACCTCTGTGTCCTCAGGGCACTGTTCGGCTCAAATTGTACTACTGAGAGTGAATTTGGCCCTGAGCACTATGTTAACAATATATTAGCTAAGATCCACATGTCATAACTCAAGCATAGTGAGTCTCTATCCTACAATCCCGCTATGCCCCTGGGCTTGCAGCTAAGCACTTTGCCGTCTCAAGCTCTCCTTCCATTAGCGATGGAGCTTGGGGTGCTTTGGGGTTTTTTCTCTCTTTCCTGATGGTATGCGGCTTTGTCTTGTTGGTTTTTTTCCTCTTCACCTTCTGGGATCCTTCAGCTATGGAACGCTACACATTTGTTTTTGTGCAGTAAGGCTGCTGCTTTCAATGAATAGCTTGCAGGATAGAAAAACTAGGAGGGTCACAAAGTGCTCCATTAGTGAAGCTTTCTTCAGTCACCTGCCATGCGGATGTAATATTTCCAGTGTCTCTTTTTATGTTTTTCCTCAGAGTTTGTGCACTTTGAAAACTGCTGTAACTTTCTGTTATGCTTGATCTTGCTCAGTTAGGAAACCAGAATCCAGGAAGAATGCACACCAACATGAACAATGGTTTGCATGCACATTCCCAGTATTTTTTACCGGAAGCTCTCTGCATATTTTACAAACATTAAATTACTTATTCTGTGAGGCATGCACACATTGTGGTCTAAATTATATAGCTGAGGAAACTGAGGTTCACCAAATATCGAGCCCTAGCATTTACAGAGGCGGGGTACCCACCGGTCCCAATGAATCAGAATTACAAGCACTCAGTACCTGCACCTACCTTCCCGCAAGGTTATCCATAAAAAGCACTGCAGGTCTGGAAACAACCCAAGAGTCCTGATTCCCAGCCTCTACACTCATCAGATCATTGCCTTTCCCACAATTAAAAGAAAAGTAAATGGATGGAAACAAACAGCATGAACAGGATAAGACATCTTCAGCTACTGACCAAATCAATTATTGTTAACAGGTGTTTTAACATGGACTAGTTAATGCTTATTATCATAGAGTGTAATACTTTTCTATTATTGAGGAGAAGTATCAAGAAACTGACATTCATGAATCAAGGAAACAGAAAAGAAAAAGGGAAAGGGAAAGGGAGAGGGAAAGGGAAAGTTTTTCTAACCTCTCTCTGACAAAATTCTATACTGGTGGCAAAATACTCTGCTTGAAATTCTGCATCTAGCAATATTTCAGGACATGGGAATGTCAAGGGTATTTCCTCCTTTTTAAGACTAGACAATTCTACTTTGGTCTCAGTTTCTTAATTGCTTTAAGAAACAGGTAAAACTCTGAGCAAAATCCTCCCCTGCTGCCCAAGCATTTGGATGTGAGCTGCATTAACCTCTTCTGTGCTGCATTTCTTCAAGAGTCTGAACAGAAGATGAGAAAGGACTGTGGTTTCTGGAGGTGACATTTGTGCACTACAGGCCCAACCAGCTACAGGTCTGGGAATGGCACCAAACAGCTTTTAATTAACTCCCCTCAGTTATAATGGCCTCCTCAGACTGATTCCACATGCATGACCCCAATTTCACTCCAAACTGATACCCCTCTTTCAGGGCTGACAGGAGCCTAGGGCAAGGAAGGGAGAGGCTGATCTCTTTCTGTCCCCAGGTGATGGGCACAACTAATCAATAAAAACACGAGTAATTCTCTGATACACACTGGAAGGACACCTCCATGTATTCTTACAGGACGGGAAGAGGTATAAGCTTCGAATAAAGCCTGGGTTTTTTTGCTGTTCACACAGTGGGAGGACCCTTTCTATGTGCAACCATAGATATTGGGGGTCACAGCATCCTTTTATTTTTTTTTTATACTGTGTGGTGATTCTGCCCAGATTTTCAAGCAGAGCATGCTGAAGTTACCAAGTAAGCCCAGGGAGAAAAAAGGAAAGGGATTTGGACTTTGCGCATACTTTTTAGATCTGATGGCAAAGGCTTTTTTTGATATTTATCCATTTGATTCTCATCTGATCAGGTAGTTCCAGTTTTTGAATAAAAATTCTGTTCCCTTTTCATCTGGCAGCAATACACCAGGAAAGAAAATATCCAGCACAGAGGTACTGGGATATGTAATTTCTGCAAACCCCAGTTCTACTCCCTCCCACTGTGCTAGAGATGTAAGAAGACAGTAAACATGATTTGAATACAGATGTTGATATGATTACAGGGATGTATGTTGTTTGAAATCTGAAGCCTTTATACTATGTAAGTATGTTCATAACACATATGGTTTAAATACATTTTCCCACTTTCATTTTGTTTCTACCATAGTCATGAAAAATTATCTCCTTAGACAGCTGGAGTTTTTATTAGGCACTCTTTTCCTTCCATGCTACTCCTTCTACCCTGGTAATGTTTAAATCTTTTGTAATAAATTAAGAACATCATTAATAGTTTCTGTAGCACTTTTTTCCCCCCTCAGCAGGAAGGTATGTGATTTTAAGAGCGGGTGAGCTGTAGTAACAATTCTCACCTTTCTGTACATGCAGGGGAGTTGAGGAAGGAATGAGAGGGTTGTACAGAACAGAGACTTTTATCAAAAGCCAAATACTATTAATCCATTAATTTCTCCAACCTGGTATTTGTAACTAAATGCAGCTAGAATGTGGATGTTATCTCTCTGCATGTGTGAATTTAAATGAATTCTTGTGCCATGGAGAACCTTAGTTTAATTTTGTTCTTTAATTTAAAGCCCAGAAGTCCCTTGAGATGTCTCTATCTTATGAACTCTTCAGGCTAGATAGAACGATTTCTGTCTTGCACAGCACTGAACACACTATCAGTTTTAAGCAAATAATGAATAACAATAATACTAAAAGTCATATACAATAAAGCACCATTTTCCTGGCTTTAAAGTGTGCCTGGTAAAATTTCAAAGGTCTGGAAGTTCTGTCTGGATAAATACGTTGAGTCAAAACAAAACTCCAGACACTTACTTTTAAGCAAATCCATCTCCCCAGAATGTTTCAAACCCAATTGTGAAATTCAGACTTCAGGATTTAGTAGCTGGATGTATGTGACTTATTTCCAAGTTCGGTGTCTTAGTTCAGCCAGTTCCAAAGAGAATACTGGAGCTGATGTCAGTGTTACAAGAACATTTTCTATCATTGTGTTGACATAAAAAAAAGTGTTGAAACTTGGGAATATATATTTTGTTGTCAGCTGCTTCTATTGAGAGAGTCCACGGAAAGAGAACTGAAAAAAAAAAAAAAAACAAACCCCCCAACCAAAACAAAACAAAGCCCAACAACCAGATGTTGCTTTTTTCCTTAGTCTCTGATTCAGAGACAGTAGCTGGAGCTGCTCTCTGGAAACTTAACACATAAATGCAACTAGAAAAATTGGAAAAACACCCCACCTGTCTGCATGTGCTTGAACTCCTTTGTTCCAAATCTTGTGCAAGTGGATGTGTTGAATATATGATTCTTAACGTGTATTATAGTTGCACGCTTTTGTTTTCTTTGGTTGTGAAGCTGTCTTGAAAGATCCCAAACATCTGCTATTATCTCTACAGTGAGATAATATTGGCCTTGATATGGAAGAACAGATATTTCCTGCAGAACTCTGTGCCAAAACTCAAGTATAATTCTGAACTTTAAATCCAGATTTTTTTCAGAAACTTTTAAATCACAGTTATCACGACCACCTCATACTCCTTTTCTAAGCCCACAAAGGCTCACTTGCCACAGCCTCTAGGCACTGGAAAACCTTCTCTTTTTTGTGATTAACCATCTTACGGATGACATAACCTTATTTCACAAAATTCCCTGCTCCCTTCTGACAAGCACTAACAAGAAGCCACCTGTAACCAAGCATTCCTCTTGATGTCTCCACTGAACTACTCCCATCTTCTCCATCTTCATTATATTCTATAATGGGACTCCAACCTAATACATACTTTCCTCAAAAAATATCCTGAATTCTACACTGTCTGTCAGTGGCAAACAGACTTTTGGGAATCTCATTTGTTAAAAGGCATTAATAGAAGAGCTAGCCTTTTCACTATGAATTAGTTATTATCCTTAATCTTATTTGTTACTTGGATTATTTTATTGATGAAAAATTATAACATACATTTTTCCTTTGCTGTTGTCCATGTGTGTTCTGGATAAGACACTATTTTTCATTTTAGAAATATAGCAACAAAATACAGTTAACCAAAGCTGACAGATATCTTAATGAAAAACTACAGACAGAAGGGGAACTATAGAAAACAATTAAAGGTTGTTACTGTCTTAATTCATTGGCCGAATCATTTAATGAGTCAGCATGATCTGTAATTAAAATAAAATTACAAAACTGCATTTTACTTAACAGCAAGTTCAAACAACTGCACAATAACTAAATACTGTCCAGAATTAATTTTTATGGGATTTGGATAACTAATTTACCAAAGCTCCTTTGAAAATCCCATCCTGAGCTACATTAATTTACACTTGAACAAGTGAAAGGAATGTGTATGCTAGTGCAAAGGTTAATTAAGAGGTGATTTTACATTCCTGATAGATGCTATTTGTTCTGGACTATATTGGATGGGTACTAGGAATATATGACACACAGATTTTCTTCTGCATTGGGGATCAAAGCAAAACCGAAATGTGGCTCTAATCACATACTCAGCCATCAGGACTCCTTTCCACAGGACTCACTTTCACCCTTAAAGTTTTACCTCAAGTTATAAACCCTCCAAACACATTACAAAACCTGCTTGGGTAACTTGTTTCAGTTGCTTTTTAAAATAAGCATTTCTATTTTACTTTGCTCTTAGAGTAACACATTTTTCTTGAATATGTACCTCTGACACCCATCAGTTCACAATTTTCCACCACTCTAATCTACAACGGCGCCTCTGCTAAACCCTTCTAAATGGCAATCCTGGCATTTCACCCAAAGGAAGCTTCGCCTTAAGAAAGCAACACTGATATCTTTAGAACATATGCAAAGAAAATACAGTAAATGCAGCTTATTTCTGGTTACTTCAGTCACAGCATTTTGTAACTCCCAACAAAGCACCTGAGTAGCAAATGTTGTTTACAAGACTGAAGTCACCAATGAATCCGAGAGACAAAAGACTTTTGCTAAGCTAACATTTAATCACTACTGTAAAATAAAAACTATATTCCCCTACAGAGACCGATGTAAGGAGAGCAAGAGTATAGTAACCAATTGATGACTTTTTGCTGGTGGTACATATACAATGGATGCTTCTCATGTTTCTCCTTAGCTCCAAATAGTACACAGAAAAGAGCAGAAGATCCTTGACATGGCAGAGGTTGCCTAACAGAAGCAGAGTTGACTCGTAGAATCATAGAATGGTTTGGGTTAGAAGGGCCCTTAAAGACCATCTAGTTCCAACCCCCCATGCCATGGCCAGGGACACCTTCCACTAGACCAGGTTGCTCAAAGCCCCGTCCAACCTGGCCTTGAACACTTCCAGGGTTGGGGCAATCCAAAACATCTGGGCAACCTCTTCCAGTGTCTCATCACCCTCAGTGTAAAGAATTTCTTCCTAATATCGAATATAAATCTACCCTCTTCCAGTTTAAAACCACTACCCCTCATCCTACCGCTACACTCCCTGGTAAAGAGTCCCTCCCCATCTTTCCTGTAGGCCTCCTTTAGGTACTGGAAGGCTGCTATCAGGTCTCCCTGGAGCCTTCTCTTCTCCAGGCTGAACGACCCCAAACTCTCTCAGCCTGTCTTCACAGTAGAGGTGCTCCATGCCTCTGATCATCTTTGTGGCCCTTCTCTGGACTTGCTCCAAGAGGTCCATGTCCTTCTTATGTTGGGAGCCCCACAGCTGTAGACAGTACTCCAGGTGGAGTCTCACAAGAGCAGAGTAGAGTGGCAGAATCATTTCCCTGGACCAGGATCGCAAAATACTTCTGACAGCTGCAGTGGGAAAACCCCTGAACCCAAATCATGTAACCAGTGATAAATACACCCTCAGGAATTCTTAAGGCAACCACGCTGGGTACTCCAATAATTTTGCTGAATACAGAACATAAGACAAGTTATATAAAAACACAGTCTAATTCCTTGCTGACTCATTAGTGTGTTAAATTATGTCGGGCACAGACAAGTTGTTCATAAATGTATGGGAAATTGGTGCAAGGGGGGTGGGGGGAGGGGAGAGAGAGGGAAATTATACCTGTTCCAAGAGAAAGGACAAGAAAAAAAAACCAAAAAACCCTACATATATTTGAGGCCAGACTGTTGTTTTAAGTAGTTCTCTGTGGTAGGATCGTGCTGTTACTCACTAACCCAGGTGATATGAATCAGAATGAGCAGTGAAAACCACAGCTCCTTCTTCACGTGCTCAGAGGCTGCTGAGGGGTTCTGGGACCCCTGCCTTTCCTTGGGAAGTGCCTCTGCTGACACCAGGCAGGAGAGACTGGAAGGACTGCAACCTGCACAAAGGACAAGGCGCTTTCCTCCTTTTTCCTCCCTTGCATAGCTGTGCAGAACCAAAGGGCAGAACACAGCTCTTGAATAAATGATTTTATTATGCAGGATACAAGAGTAGGAAAGGGCTGAGTAAACACATGCAAAGAATAAAATTCCAAAGCTTGGTGTCATTAAGAGGCCCAGACTCCCCACTTTATGTGTCTGTATACCATTTCCTTTTTCTACGGAGGCTAAAGTCAGTACCGTGACTGTCAATCTAGGAAATTGGAACAGTCACATTACTGGGCAATTGTTAGCAGCAGCAGAGTTTTGTCACAGGGGCAGTGGACTTCATGGAAGAAAGCTCCCAGCGCTTTTAAGTTTGCCAGTTGGCTAACATTACAACTTTGGGTTCATAGAGCTCTGATTTTTTTTTTGATAGGAACTTTATTTACTTGCAAAAATAAGTAAGGTTTTGAGAGTGCAGGATAAAGGTGTGTTTATTTTGTGCCTGATTTCTACTATACAAAGGACTTTGTGTTACTTGTGTAGTCATACAATAGTCTGGAAGGTAATAGAAAACTCCTGAATAGAAGGAAAGAGAATGGCATTGGAACAGGAAGACAATCAACGATTCAAGTGAAATACAAAGGAAGCACTGTGAAGGCCTGGTCTGTAACCTTGACAAAGTTTTACATCATCTATATTTGATTCAACTTCATGATTTATCTATCCTCTGAAATGAAATGGCTTCACTAATGTTACTTTGAAAAAGGAAGTGTATAAGAAAGGGGAAGAGGGGTTTCCAAACTCCATGGTAAGATACGCCTTTTCTTTTGTCTTTCATTAATACATAGTGTGCAGTCTACAAAGATAGTGAATGTGCCTCTGGGTTTCCTGTTTTGAAGAGAGAAATGTGATCACACGAACTTGTCCATTGAGCCTGTCAAACCTGGTTCGAAAAATCTAGATATTGGGACACAAGTTCACTTTCAACATTGCAGGTGCCCAACACAAGCTCAATCCAACAGAATGCTTTGGCTGTATCTAATAAAGATTTTTGTATATGTACAGTGCACTGATAATAGAGGCAGCTTTATACTGTGGCACCATTTCCTCTGTACACGGATTGACAAACCACAGCTAATAAGCCAGAAGAGAGGAAGGTGAGCTGTGTGACAGAAAGCAAAACCAAGTTCAGTTAAAAATGTCTTTTATGATTTTTCTATCACACAGAGATTGTTACAGTTCCTGCTTTTGCACTTTCTAAAATACTTGATTATCTTCTAATTATTAATTTGCTAGACTCTGAAAATTAATGATAAAAAAAATCATTTTTAAAAACTTAGCACTTGCTTTCCCTGTGAGCTGCTAGCAAGAGTGTGAGAAGAGAGGACATAAGTGCTGCAGGGTGCCCAGCAGAAAGAAGGCCAGCACTTGCAGGGGATTTATGATTTCCAGCCTGGCAAAGTCTGACCTTATTTCTGCTAGAGTTAGGGTTTTCTGAATAGAAATCTGGCAGTCAATTGAGCAGTGAACAGGAGATGGAAAAGTTGGTGCTGGGCCAAAATCAACTTCCAGAACATGCTGTGCAACCCAGCCTGGGGATTTTTTTCAATCTATTGTACATACAAACACTACAGAGTTCCTCTCAGAGCTGGGACTTCAAAAGCAACTGGCCAACTCTAGTTAAAGAGATGAGACAGAAGCCCTGCTTTCTTGGTTCAACACAAGCAATTGCTCGGTAATGCTGCAAACAGGACTCATCACACCTCCTGTTAGATGTATCCTGACCCTCACTCTTGCCATCCTTCCTTGGCATGTTTTCCAGGATGAGCAGAAACCTTTTTCCTGTAGCTCTTTCAGATTTAAAGTCACTGTAGGAGCAATAAGGAGATCTGCTCTTTCATTTGTCTTGTTCATGGAAAAGTACCGTTTTCTTTGACTTATGCGTATGGGTGACTGTGAGTTTTGCTTTGTGCTTCAGTGAATATCTAGCCTGAATTTGCCTCATCTGCTGGGTACTTCAAGCTTAAAGTAAACCCCTGGCAGGCTGTGTTATGTGGGACTCCTGTGTTCAGTCTGCTGAATCAAATCTTTCTTGTTAAGACAAGATTTGTTGAAAAATCAGAGCTTACAATTCTTGTACTTTTCCACTATCACGAGATAATGCATGCAGATGCTAGCACGTTCCTACCTGGAAACATTGTAGTACTTGGACAGTACATCTAAAACATACGCCAGGTTTTGCACTGCAAAATCTTGTGAAGAAAAGAAGATGGATACCTATGGCTTGTTTCTCTCAAAGACATGTCCTGCAGTTCTTATTCCCTGATTTTATATGATGGAGCAGAAGAATCTCTGGGGCACAACAAAAACGCCTCTTCCCCATGACTGAATTTTCTTTGTAGAAACCAAGGCACAGAAAGAGCAATGGTAGACGATTCAACCCTTGTTCCAGCATGAAGCTGATCTGCATCCAGTCTCAGGAGCTACAGTCTTGGAATACCTAGGAGTACAACCCTTCCTCATCAAGGAAAATCCAGTGATGACATCTCTTCTGAATCTAGTACCAAATATTTCTTGAAGGAAGAATCATTTGAGGAAAAGACAACTTGAAACTGATACAGTTTCATTCATGTTAAATAATACTTTAATATAACTATTTGAAAAAAACTCCCTATGATTTACATCGTTTGTGGAAATGCATAGACCCAACCACCATGTTTTATTTCTTATATGTAGGATTAATAAAGTCTATATAGTACAGAAAGCAATAGTTATAGTTATTACAAAGTGCAGGCCCTTCCCTGAAGCGTTGTCTTACAGATAAGAAGCTACAAATTCATTTTTGCATTTAGACCAGAATGAAATAAAGATTCTTAAAAGTTTACAGTAGTGCAGTTGTTTCTCAGGTTTCGTCCCAAGAGTCTGGGACATGCCCATTGAAGCACAGAGCTGCAGAGGCTGGAGATACTACCTCACCCACTGCTGTCTCCTGTCTCTTTGCTTGGGACTGCTAAAGGCAAAATATCTGCCCACAGCTCAGCCACTCACACAGATTGACCTTTGTGGGTAGTTTAAGCTCCTGTGTGAACAGCGGCAGCCGTAGCAGCAGCAGAGACCTGAGCGTGATCCTGCTACTGCTCCTCCAGGGCAGATGTGCAAGGAAATCAGCAGAGACAGCAGTAGCTGAAAGCACTGCAGCAGGGTGACTGGTGAAGGTGGAAGACCACTGGGCTACGAGCTATGGGGTCATAAGACACCAACACCTGCCCCAAGCCGTGCACTATCATTGCTCTGCGTATCTGCTGGAGGAATTCCCTGTGTGAGGCCCCACAGCTGGCTTCAGCTTCATAGGACAAAGGTTAACCACAATCTAATATTTAAACAATTTAAGCTTAAAGATAAGTTGTAACTCAAGTGGCTTAAGGAAAGCTTGTGCAGGAATCTCTGCAAAGAGACCTGAGAGAGAGAAAATAGGAGCCCTGGGAAGAGGGAAAGTTCTGCAAAAGGGTGTCTATCCATATAGGACTAAACCTCACAAGGAACAAATTTTGACAGAATGAAAAAAATGTGGCTAGCAGCTTTTGCTGATGTGAACCACTGAAGATTTGCAGTATTTCTGGTTAGCTAGCAAACATTTTATTAAGTAAGAACCACGGTAAAGGAAAGCCCTATGACAAATAGAATATTAAAAATGCAGAGGAAGAAATGAGTGTCCAATTTTTTATTTTTTTTTTTTAATTTTTGATCAAATGGATTAAATCAGTGATTGTTCATGTGCTCTTGGAGTAGTTTAGTCTGGAAGGAACCTTTGCAGCAGGCCCACACTCAGAGCAGGGCCAAATTTTAAGTTGGATCCAATCTGCAAATTTGACCAGGCTGCTCAGCTATTATCAATAGCTAACCGATCTGAAGAGAAACTTTAAAAACAGCTCTTTCCTAAGAGGCAGTTTTCTCATCCTTTAAATATAAATAATGTGTTCACAGTGCATCTATTTTATTTCACAGCAAAATGAAGAGACCAGACTTTATGTGTCTGATATTACTACGAGTTTGACCTTACAAAAGAAGAGTCCCATAAGAACTGGGTTGGGAGAGCAATGTGCACACCCATCCTAATTTTAAAGCACAGTGAGCACAAAACGCCTCACATTGAGGTAAATTGCAGCATGCAGCTCTGCCTGGGATAGACCTCAGCAAGTGTCTCTCACAGCACAACAAAGCACCTCATCGTGGAATGACTCACAGCGTTAGGCAAATGGAGGTAAAAATATGGCTTCTTTAGCATTTAATTAAAGGTCTTAAATTAAAAAAAAATATGTTATAGCAAAATGTTTTAAATAAAAAAAACATTCCCGTACCACACAGAGAATCAAGAGACCTGCCTCAGCAACTTTCCTTAAGCATCTCATGCTGCATCTGTAATGTTTTCTCTGAGATCACTATGCAAATAGAAACTCATTCTGTGAAGTTTATGCTCTCGGTTACTAGGTCAAAAAGTCAATAGAAAAAGTGCCGTTACAAAAATCTTATGTTTGACTGTAAGCTTCATTGAGAATTCATTGCGGTCCTTAGGAGAAAAATACTATTTAGTGTTATGCAGACCACAGGCACATCTGTCCAAGCTTGGAGACAAGTGGAGAAAAATAAAGCTTGAGAAGTCATGCTTCCAAGGCTGACTGATGACAAACAAAAGAACGTACAGTGAGATATTTACAGCCTCAATGTATCAAAGCGGGTTTGGCACTGTTTGTGAGATCTTATTTTTAGACCAATGTTCCCGACTCAGAAATAAAAAGACTCTTATTTTTATTAGGCCAGTGTTTGAAAAAAAAATACTTCAAATAAAAAAGACATTTAAAAGTGCATCTGTGTAAGAGTAATTGTATTGCTGGATGAAATACTTTTTTTTCTTTATTTCTTGCCAGTCTGAATTATTAGAAACAAGCTCTAGTTCTTCTAATCTCTCTGCGTCTCTGAGAGCTGCCGATAATGGGCAATATTTCTGGTTCTCCAGCTGCAACTGAGTGTTATTCTTCCCAAAAGAAAGGGAAACATCTGTGTTTGTATCATGTTATGTTAAGCACCTAGCAGCTGGATCACAGCAATAGAAACATAGCCTAACAACTCGAAAGGACTCAAGAGAATTAGTGCCCAGAGAGCATAAAGTACTGACAAGAGTTGGGTACGCAGCCATATCAGGCTGTTTTGAAAAATACCAGGTTTTGAGGGGTGATTCTCCTGGCATTAACATAGGTATGGTATTGTTATGATGAATCAGCTTTACAAGCAGATCTCAGAAATTAGATACAGCTAAATTATATTGCAGGGATTGAAACCACAATGTCAAAACTTCAGTCTTTTTTTGTAAAATGCGTGTATATTTAAGTTTACTCCCAGAGGGCTATTTAACTCCTTTCTCCAACAAATCTTAGGCTTCTGGACAGACAGGCTCTGAAAAAATCTTCCTGGGAAGGTTTAAGGAGTGCTCTGTTAGCCCTCTGCTACCCATGCCACCCCTCTGAAGGAAACCACTGCCTGGCAGTGGAAAGAAGTGGTTAAGCCACGGCACGTGTTACATGCCGCAAGGAGAGCAGTAACATCCAGCACAAGGGAGGTAACAGCTTAAATCACAACAGCTCTTTTCTTTGTTGCGTATGGCTTGGAAGCTGGAGGCTTATGAAGACCACACCTACTCCAGCCAACACAACCTGGCAGATTATCTTTACTAGAAACTTTATGCTTTGGTAGTCCTGAATGAGTCTAGTTTGATGGCTTATAAGGCGGAGTGTCAGCACGGATGGTTATCCTGATGCTTTGATGCTTCCTCATATGTCAGCAAGGTTCACTAGGCCCTTGAAAAGTAGCTTGATATTTAAACTGCTCATGTTTATTCTTTCTGATGTTTAGTTTCCTGTAACTGTGACCTTAACAGTGATTTTTAAGTTATGTTTTAATATTATTTTAATAATTTTCACCTATGAATTACCACTCTCTCATCTCAGTTTTGACAGAATTCTTGGAAAGTTATTTCTGAACAAATATACACATCTTAATGGCCTTAAATGAAACTGTGGTTCAGAATAATACATGGAAGCTTGCTGTCACAGCGCACTGTGCCAATTTAAATAACAAAATGTTTGGGGTTTTTTAATTAGTCACTTGTTGACAGAGTTCTGAAAATCCCTCACAAAAGATCTGCAGAATTACCTCTGTAATGTAGTTTTGTTAAACTAAAAGCAGATTTATTCCTTCCTAAGCGAGCAGCTACCAGGTACACAGTTCTGCTTCTCCTGCAGCGGGCTTTACACCCACAGTGGAAACAGATGTAAATGGCTCTATCAGATGCACAGCTGGAGGGACCTTGCCTGCTGTGTGCACGCCGGAAAGCATGAGGGTGTCCAAGCTGAATGTATGGCTACATAAATACCCGAAAATATGTGCTATGTCAGAATAGTGACTTCATATGAAACTAAACCTTCGCTTTTGATAAAGCAACAAGGAACAAAAAGTTTCATTGTCTGTTAGGAAGGGAAGGCATTCCAAGGCAAGGCCTTTGAGATTTTTTTTTAACTTCTTTTTCACTCCCATTAATGATTAGACCGAACCAAAGCACCATAATTGCTTCCTGTGTCTTCCTCCACTCATAAATTTAAAAAAAGAAAATGTATAGGTCTGCCAACTTCAGAAAACTGTATATTTATTTGTGCACTGGGAATTTTACACACGACAAGGACACAGAACTGTGCAGGGGCTGGTAGGAAATTATGGCAATATTTCTAAAATATACATTGAGATATCATTAGAAAGAGGTATAGTGCATGTTTTTACTTCAATGCTAAACATAAATTAGACCCAAAATTATTTCTGTTGCTAATGATTTCACTAATTATTTTTACATTCAAGCACTTAATAGTTTTGTTTTCACTACACAAAAAAACCCCAACATTATTCGGCATCATAGAGCCCTGAATAAAATGATGCAATATACATTGTTCTTTTCCTAGCAAAACTAATATACATTCAATATGTGAGATAGGTCAGCTCAGGCATCTCCATTTAATTCTTCTTTGGAATGTGCCACGGGGTCAGGCAGTGCACAAAGGAAAATAGTTTGTGGGTGTGATTTAACATTTGCAAACCCAATGCACTCATCTGTCTGCATTGCTCTCATGTTTTAAATGCTTGCCATATGTAATGCAGCAACATCCAGCAGCCCTGGACATACACCCAGACTAAGTGCTACACATCGACAAACCAACCAGTGGCCCTTGTTTCAAAGACTAAGTCCAGAGCTTGTCTTCTAGACAAGAGTTTGCTTGCTTTCCGTTGCCTCCACCCGTGCAAGTGTTAAGTTCCAATAGTTCAGCTAACAGTTTCAGGGAGGTCTACTTTCAGGATACCTCAGCAGCTCGGAGGTAAGACTTCAACTTTATTATTCTTGGCCCATCTTACATTGGATTAAATCAACATACAACTGTGTTACAATTGATCTAATTTCATAAAACTAGACAGTACAGTACTAAAAAACTACTATTTCTACCCCCAGAAGAAAACTGGGCCATTGCATAGCCAGTGGATACTCACTTGGCTCATCACAGAATACCTCAGGTTCAAGGAGTTAGTTGCTATGAATGCCAAGAAAGCAAGTTAGCCACCGTGTGCACCAGGGAAGGTTGTCTTTAACAAAGAGCACAAGAGAAAGACTAGCTTATTTGACATCAGATTGCTCTCAAGCACTTCCAAAAATCACAAGAACAAAAATCAGGGTAAAGACAAGCATAAGCATTTTTCAACATCTTAGCCTTTTTTTCCAATTGTGACGTTTCCAAACGTGGAAATACTACAGTGCTGCCATCCAAAATCCCTTGCACAGACTGCCTGACTGAGAATGCTGTTCTGTTGGGCTTTATCACGGAGCACAAACAAAGCCTAGACACTCTAAAGTAACTTTCCCTCCATACCTAGAAAGTATTGTTGGCCAGACTCTAGGCCAGATGACATCACATCATGCAAATGCTCTCAGTCATATGGACAATTGCTTGCTAACATGCAAATTCACTCTTCTAGCCTTTCATATCTGTGTTGTTCTCTTGGGTCTGTGTCTACATAGACATCACTTAAGATCAGATCATGCAGTCATGGGTACTTCAGCCCAGTCCAGTAACTGAACCTTTAACATAATTTCTGAACATTTAAAAACACAGAAGAAAACAAAGACAAAGACAAGGCTGGAACTTGCTGGCTATTCTTTGAGATAAAGGGATAGTAGAAAGTCTTTGATACTTAAGGCTATGTACAGAAATAGCTGAGGCTTGTTCTGCAGATCTGCATTTTGACTACATTTTAAGACTAAGTACTACTTGCCAGGCACAAAATGTCCATTTTCCTCCAAAGTTAAACTCATCTACTGCCTCTATATCCAAGATCAACCTTAACCGGTCCAGCTACCTGACAACACAGGTCTTCCATCCTTTCACATTCCTTTGAAATAGGGCTCCTCTTTCCCTGATCAGATAGGAATCCAGACTTCTCTTTTTTTTTTTTTCCCCCAGAAGATTTGTTCATGATACTGACATTAAAAATATTTATTTTATAAATGTGATTCTGACACTTCACTAACCCCACTGTAAATAACTAAATAAATGTTAGAAGGATAAACTATACTTTGACTGGACCATCTATACGTGGATACATCTCATATAATTCAAACACTACCATCTAAGAGGTAGAAATTAATAATCAGAAATAATGCACTAAGTATAATTGAAACTACCGAGAACGTCATCAAGCACTAATAAGGATGAGATTTCCAGTATGGATTGGCAGTCCATGAAATGTCCATTTTCCTTAGCATATAGTATCATCTCTTAGAGAAATATATAAAATCCCTAACTTTCCCAAAGCATAAGCAGATGGGTGAAATAATAGTGAAACACTTTGACATAGTTCATCTCTTCCTATTTGTGATTTAAAATGGAACACAGACTGCATTTTTCATGTCACTGAAGATTTAGTTAGGTTTTTCCTTGGATCTGTGGTTACTTTCTGATATCTTTTCTAAACAATTCTGTCATTCTTCACTCAGGACGTGAATATCATGTACGTTCCTATACTATATAGAAACTGTAGAACCTGTGCCTGGAACATATATTTACAGAGAGGCCCCAGAATGGCATATTTTTCAACTGAAGCTGCAGAACATCTTCCAATGGCTTTTTGGTAAATGGAAAACTTGACAGTTTAAGAGGAGTACCACTGTCCTGTGAAAGGGCATGAATTTCTTACAGTGTCTGGCAGAATACTCATAAACTCCTCTTTACAATCTAGTCTTTCTCCATTTTAAAAGAACATAGAGAAAATACATATACAGAATATCACATTTGGAAGTCTCTTGGTGACTGTATAAAGATATATATATATCTCTCCACGAATACATGGTCGCACAAGCTCTACAGAGTATCATAATCAACTGCAGCGCCAAGAAACATTTCAAATTAATAAACACCAGAAGACTTATTGTTCACTAGTATTTAATTAAAAACTGTGTTATTGTTGTATTAATTGCTGTGAACTTTTCGTAGTAAGCTATACAGAGCTGATTGAGAACATGTGATATAGATGTATGGCAATAATATGCATGAATTATTCTCTTAGTTCTCTTCAAGTCTCGTTGTTTTAATCTTGATGCCACAATAAAGGCTACATGAGAAAAAAATTATGTATCAGCACAGGTATTTGTTACAATAGATTCGGGGAAAGGAGAACTGTAGAGAACTTGTGGGTCTAAGAATATTTTTCAGAATACAGAACTATCAAGTGAGATGATAGCTATTAATTAAATATAATGGAACTCACACTGTAATTTTAATACTTACCCAGTAATAATTAAAATCTAAGTACTAATAAAGCAATCTGAAAAAAATATTTTTTCATTTTTCATAATTACTGAAATAGTTCTAACCTCAGATCTGCCAGGAATAGCAATTTTCCATACACTTCCAACAAGTTGAGCACAACTTATTATCTGCACAACTTATTTTCCTAACAACTTATCAGTTTAAAATTACTTAGATTAAGCCTTGCAAATATTTGTGGATACAAAAATAAACAAACCTTAAATTCTTTTTATGAAACAAGATTGCTGAAAAACAAGAAAAACCCCAGAATGGCCCAAAGCACAGGCAGACTGAGCAGGCGCTTAAACCATGAGCAGAAAATACTGGCTAATGGCACTACATGTCCTTGAGGAAAAAACGTAGGAATTGCAGTAAGAGCAGCTGCGACACTCCAGGGAAGCTGGTGGTCTAAGAAGCAATAAGGGAAGTAGTACTAGGCTGGGTGAGAATGCTGAGAAAAATGGTCTTTTACTGTTTGATTCCTGATGCGTTCAGTCAAATATGAGATTGTCCATCTTTTGCAAGCTAAGAGGGACTATATAAAAGAAATACCTACCATTATCATTATTGATTTATCCTCGTAACCAGCACAGAAGCCATAAATAAGGTCATCTGGTAAAATGAGAAGTTCTGTGAGACCAGACTGAAGCCTAGCTACAAGCAAGGCTGGTTCCCTGTGGATTTGCAGCTCACAGATGGCTGATTTAGCCATTGAAGAAAGAGACAAGCCTCAATTAAGCTTCTCTCATGGCTGAGTTATAGGATTTATCTATTCTTCCCATAGACGTGCTTTTCCAAAATTTCGAAGGACCTAAATTACATTTGAGACCTCGACAGCCTCTTTGAAACCAGCTGAAATCAGTAACACTTAAAACTGACTTGAGCACACCCACACACAGTGTGAATTTTTAACACATCTTTCTTTGACCTTGGTAAGGTTTGAGTTTTTCTAGCTGCAGAAAAACATTGAAAAATATGTTAGATAAGGTGAAAATTTACAAGAAGATTAAAAAAAACCCTCCTTTTTTTGATTTCTCACAATTTTTGGAGAAAAGTGCAATTTTTTGCACATTAGCAACAAACACTATTGCAGTCATGTCACTCACTTCCTTTTGTCCTTCCTTTTCTATCCCATCCTACCACCTTTAATTTTCCTCCCTCTGTAGCATATCTATCTTACTCAATCTCAAGAATATTCATATGCTTCTGCTAAATTAGCAGTACAAGTATTACTCTTTAAGTTACTGGTTGCTGAAATCTGGTAAACACTACACAGGGAAAGACAAGCATTTTATCTGATTGAGTATGGCAAGTCTTAGATGCTTTTGCATACCAAAGAAAACATTTCTTCAAGCACTGTTATGTTTCTCCTTCTCTTTCCCTCATCTCCCTCCTTCTCTAGACAGGTCCCCATACGCTGCCTTCCTTTCACTGCCTCCCAAAGACTCAACTTTCAGATCTTCAAGCTGGCATCTAATGCTTGACAAAGTTGAAGCAACTGACATGTATGAGCAGTGCCTATCACATTAAGCATAAACATGCCACTGTTCTCTGCCAGCTACCTCATGCTTGTTGTATCCAGCTCTTCTCTCTTTATCTTTATATTGGAAAGCATTTCAGGCAGGTACTTCCTTTCTTTCTCTTTGCCTGTATAGTCTTTAGCTCAGTAGGACTAAATAAGTGAATGACACTTTCTACTCTTTCTACTCTGCTCTCGTGAGACCCCACCTGGAGTACTGCATCCAGCTCTGGGGCTCCCAACATAAGAAGGACATGGACCTCTTGGAACGAGTCCAGAGAAGGGCCAACAAAGATGATCAGAGGCATGGAGCACCTCTACTGTGAAGACAGGCTGAGAGAGTTTGGGGTCGTTCAGCCTGGAGAAGAGAAGGCTCCAGGGAGACCTGATAGCAGCCTTCCAGTACCTAAAGGGGGCCTACAGGAAAGATGGGGAGGGACTCTTTACCAGGGAGTGTAGCGGTAGGATGAGGGGTAGTGGTTTTAAACTGGAAGAGGGTAGATTTATATTCGATATTAGGAAGAAATTCTTTACTCTGAGGGTGACTGGAAGAGGTTTCCCAGATGTTTTGGATTGCCCCGACCCTGGAAGTGTTCAAGGCCAGGTTGGATGGGGCTTTGAGAAACCTGGTCTAGTGGAAGGTGTCCCTGGCCATGGCCGGGGGGTTGGAACTAGGTGGTCTTTAAGGTCCCTTCTAACCCAAACCATTCTATGTTTCATTTGTTTCTTACTTTGTAGATCACTGTGGCAGCATATCACTGTGATACAGCTATTAAATATAAGGTAATATGTTAAATATGTAAGACTTGTCATCTTTGTCATCTGAGCTATTCTGCAGCTGTACAAGCAACCCAAAATATAAACAAACATGCAGGCAATGGCTAACTAATTTAGGAAACACCCAAGCTTTCTCAAACTGCAGGGATTCATATAGCATCTACTTTTTGCTCTGGAAGGAATGCTTCCCCAGCCAGCAGACTCCAAACCATGCCACATGTTTCAGCAGCAGCTGCTGTTGTGAGGCTCTCACAGGCAAAATCCCCCAAATCTCTTCCTACTAGTTTGGCCATGTCCCGGCATGTTTCTGCATCTGCCAAGGAGTTCAATGCCACAGTCCTGACTAGCATGGGTCAAAAATCCCCAAGTCTTTTTTTCGTAATACACATTTTTGATCTTCAGTGACTGAAAAATTTAAAAGAAAAAAAATCTTTTTTCAAGCAGAAACATATTAGCTTGAGTTACTGTGAATTTCCACTTTCTTTTCCTTAAAAAAACCTTAAAAGACAACCAAAAGAATTATTTGCAAGGATCTACGATCTACAAAGATTGGGGATTACCTACGCTTTAGCCAAGACTGAACCTGAATTTTGAGAGTGAAAAGGACTACTAGATGCAAGGGATACTTATAGCTTTGTCAGCTATGTAAGGATATCAAACACAAGCTGGCCAAATTATCGGCCTTCTGCAATGAACTTTACCAAGTGTAAGTATATTCCCACTGAAGCTACTGAATGTATAAAGTCAGTACTTTCTGAATTCAAAAGGTTTCTGTGGGAAAATAAAAAATAATAATTTCATCTGTCTAAGCTGTTTCTTCTCCACTGTCGTGTCGTGT
>VYXH01001672.1:103293-130171 GCA_013397275.1 Burhinus bistriatus
CGCGTCGTGGGCCCCCCCCCCCCAAAACCCAACAAATGAACAAACAAAACACTATAATGGGTTATCTAAATTTCCAAATCTAGAAATTTTGGGACTTAATAAGTAGCGGACAGTTTGAGATCCTTCATGGGAGAACAGTAACCCGTTATCAAATCTAAGAGAGATACAAGCTGAGCCAGAAGAAGTCCTCCTATAGAATCTATAGGAAGTTAGACTTAAGAGTCTGGTTTAACTAGAAGATAATTAGTTATCTGATTTGTTTAGTTCTTTGTTTTGAAATCTGCTTTTCTGTAAAATATTTTAATCCATATAAATAACGACTCGGTCTATAAATTCCATCTGGTCATGAAGTAACAGCTGCTTCATCTCTAGAGACAAAACCAGTCTTGCTGGGCATAGTTTTCATTTGCCATGATATCAATGGCTGGTGCACAAAGTCGAGTATAATACTGATCTCAGGTGATTTCATGTCAGGAAAAACGTGTTGATTAGAGGCTTCAAAGACAAAGCACTAAAGACACACCAGTAAGAGCATATAACAGTCACTGATGTATGGTTCCTGGGCAAAAACCCAATGAGTAGGCTACTTACCAATAATATCTGCATGCCTTGTCTCTTTATTTTCCTTGTGAGGGCTGGGAAAAATTGCAGTCCTTATGCAGGAAAACACAGAAATGGCCCATGGCAAGAGTACAGTGATTTTTGAAGATGTATAAATGACATTGTGACTTAAAAGATGAGTGACCTAACATCAGCAGAGAGACATCTGAGGACAGATGCCAGTTTTCAAAAGGGCAGCCTGGAAATGGCACATCAGGTTTCTGCTCCCTGCCCTTACCATTCTGCAGCACCAATCTCTATAATCAGTTACTTGAATGAGGCAGAGAGAGTAGCCTTTAACTATCTATTATGAACTCTTGGGTAGTTACACATCGGCATTGGCTAGGATGCCCTAGTAAGTAGACCTCTAATCCTACCCCACTGAAGTCAGCTATTGACTTCAATTAGGACAGAGGCAGAACCTATATACCAGAAAGCACGCTCTGCAAGGGCAGTCCTAACCAAGAGCTAAGTTTATTCTGGAACTAAATAGAGGGGTTTGGTAAGTGCGGATGACAACTTAATGCTTAACAAAACCTACATCCATTCCATGACAGCCTCCTTGAATGACACATTCAAAGGAGGCTGCATCATAAACATACTGATTTGTTCCCTCCTCTCTTTAAACATATACAGGACTAGGCACTTACAAATGCACACCTACGCATGCTATGACAAAAGACTATGTTTTCAGGTCTCATGCAAAGAGATATTAAGAACAGTATGGCAGCATGTCTGTTGGGACAAGAATACCTGGACTGGCGGGTACTTCTGATCAGCACATTCTACGCTCTGTCATCTGTGCTATTGATTTCAATGGTAGAAGATCAATCCAGTAAAAAAGAAAACGAGCCAAGAATAGTAGAGAAAATTACTTCATATATGAAAAGAAAGAACAATATCTACAAATCTCTTCTGAGCAATTTTACACTTTGTGACAGCATAAAGCAAGAATCACAAACCTGGTTTATATACAGAGGATTGAAACCTAACCTGCAGACCATCCTTCGTGGAAACATTTCTGTAGAGGTTACTTTTGCGTTTTCTGCAGTAGCAAACAGAAAGATTTTCCTACACTGTCCAGTTAATAAACTTAGTAAATAAATCACACTAGCAGTGCAGATGCAACTTGCAAAGTTCACTGCTCCACAATTTGAAAGGAGATATGATTGTTCTTAAAAAGAAAAAAAAAAAAAATACTACTCCTGGGATTGCTACTGTATTAGCCAGAATATCAAAAGCTGAGTTAAGGCCACTGTTTGGTGTGTACTGCAATTTAGAAAAACTGTGTTTATATAATTATATATGTGGTTATTCTTGGCACCTAAAGCCTGTTGAGAGCACGGCCTCTTTCGGACTGTTACTAACTGGAAGCTTTGGCCAATAGAGATAAACGCAGCCAAAGTTTCTTTAAACACACAGGTCCTCAAAGCATTCACCGTGCAAGGAGGATGCAGTTCTACACAAACACAGCAACTTCCCATGTATTTTTGCAGAGGCCAGGTAGAACCGCAATGAGCAGAGCTCAAGGCGGAACCTGTCCTGCACAAACAGCTCATTACTCACGTTGTACTGTCCTGTGCTTGCATGAACAGGCAAAATAAAACAGTAATTTATACAGGAAATCAGACAAGTACTCTGCACTCAGAACCTATTGAACACCTGTGTAAAGACTAGAAGCACTGCTGTAATATTAAAATTGCCACTATTCCACCCTGCACTGGGGCGGGGGGGGTGGTGGTAAGAATTTTACAGGCACTCTGCTTTTTCTACAAGGCAGATACCAAAACAAGTTATGCTGTTTGTATATTTAGATCCTAGGCGTGTGCTCCTTTTTGTGTTCTAGCTTTAGGAATCAACGAGCAGCTGTAGCAGCCTTCAGTAAGAAGTTTGCTGAATTCCAGTCATGCTTATTTCACAGCTGTGCTTCCGAGTCCCCCGTTACTCTCACAAGGCGGTTGGGCTTTATTCACGCTGCTGCAGATGACAGCCCTTTCAAGGTACAGCTCTCACTGCTGAGGCACAGCTTTTCTCTTTGGACTGGTTTCCTATCTTGTGCCTCTAAGAGCGTATGAAAGACTAAGTAAAAGAAAATCTGCAGAACAATACAGATTTTATTTCACTCTCTTTTAGGTCATTAGGACATGGTGCAATTGCTTCAGCAGGAGCACAGTTGATGCCACCCTAAAACAATGGATTTTATGCATTTAACACTGCAATTTCCTCACTGAATAGGTCCATTACCAGCTCAGGGACACATATTTATGCTGCTTATAATAGTACATAGAATTAATGAGAAACAGTAGTCCTAACATTGAATTTACTATTTAAATTACTGAAGGTCTAAGCACAATGCACACACAGCATCCTTATAACCTGTGACATATTGGAAACTATGTGTAGATGTTTAAAGGGACTGTTGAGTTTGCCATTTCTCCTACCTCAAAGAATTTAATTGCATTGGAAGTTGAATAAATTGTTTTGTATCCATAATTAAATTCTTTCATTAAAGACATATTGAAATTAAGTCAGTCCATTACACAAAGGGTATAAAGCTATCGACATGCAGTAACTTCGACATTATTTCTAACTGTGGTTACAATTACTTGACTTAAATTAAAATAACAATAACAACACTGCACTTTCTGATGGTAAGAAAATGCCAGTCTCTGTGCAGTGTACAGCAGCATCCTGCTGAACCCCCAGAGAAACACTGCCATCATCATCTACCACAGAAGGAAAACCCTCTAGCAGTAAAAAAATCCCATGCTCACAGCTTTGAGGGGGAGAAATGGTTGTGTGGATTTTCAGAAACTACTAAAAGTCCTGAGCTTATTACTATTCATTCACAGGAAAAACAAAAGTTGAATTGGGACCAATGTTTGGTACGCACTATATTTTTAAAAATACAGATGAAAAAAATCCTGGTGAAGTATTTAATGATGCTGAAACTCCTTAAGAACGCTTTATTCCTTTTTTTCCTTGAACTGGATGTTCTGGTCCCCATGCATAGGTGCAGCTTTTAAAAATTTATACATGGCTTTGATTTGCAAATATCATCATTACCCTGTAGTCATCAAAAACCAGAATCCCAAATATGCAAGCAATGCAAATAATGAGGTGTTGATAGTAATAGCGAATGCCTGTTTCTCTAGAAGAGCGTGCTGGCCTTCCCCTAGAAAGGCTGCTTAGAATGTCCTAAGAAAAGAACCTAGACTAGTTAAAGAGCTTCTTCAACTCCAGACAATGTTTTGTTTACAGGTAAAGCTTGGATTGGTTATTTGGATCATTTTGATCTTTTTTTAATGAATTTTTTTGGATAGAAAATGTTACTGTTAATGACAGTAATAGATTTCAAAACACAGTAAGATTAAATTCCCCTCACAAAACCTCTTTTCCAAAGATAATCTAGTAAAAAGCCAACAAGTTTCCTAGAAAAAAAACTTAAAAATGAAACCATTGTGAAAGGCAGATTTTTACAATAGTCAAGTATCTTTGCACCAATCCATACAGACAGCTCTTCAGCTTGTACATGTCGATACAGCTTGCAAGCCCATGGAATTGCAGCTGGGGACCTGGCAACCATTTATCACAACTTTGAAAAATGGACGTCAGGGAAAACGATGGTCAGTCTCTCCCTACTGTCTGAAGTCCAAACTTCAGCCAGGCAGTCAATAGGCAACTAATATTTTTCACAGCTTGAAGGGAGGGGAGATGAGTCCAATAGTGGGAAAGGGAAGCCCAAACAGAAACACAATGCTTCACCTTCTGGAGAAGAAATGTCTTAGAATAAAGGGAAAGAGAAGAAAAAACCAAACGTGTTGAGAGATACTTCTCTCACATGGGGTAAAATTCAGCAAGCATATTGCACAGTTCTCATTTACTTTGCTAGAGCTATTTACTTTATGATTAATGCAAGACAAGGTTTGCAAAGACTTTCTGGTATAACAGGGTTTGACTGAGCATTACAGCTTTTCAAGCACTCTTCAACACCTCTGTCTAATCTCCTTTCGAATAGACCCAAACAAATCCCAAGGACTTTTCTGGCACCCCAGTCTGCAGGAGCAGTTCAAGGCAAGGGTGAGTGCTTCCCGGTTCTGAGGACGGGTCCTGCCCTCCCTCCGTGCCTGGACACGCACTGCCACCCATCCTCCCTCCCTCCTGCTCCCAACCCACAATGAGCTGTACCAGAGAACTGAACCAGCACTTCTGGGAACACTTGTTTGAGTAATAACTGTTTCAGGACCAGTTCCCCAGTCTGGTGCTGCAGAGCCACAAAAATTGCTGCACCAGCATAAGGAAGGAGGAGGACATAAGCAACCAGGAAAATGGAAGAGCAGAATCATCTTTTTAGCAGCAATCCCAGCATAAGTTGATTGGGATGTTATAACAGGAGCCTGTTTCTTCCACTTACTTTTTTTTTTTTTTTAAAGAATAAGGTCAGTCCTCAGATATTCTTCTCACAGGCCCGAGCAAATCAGGAGAGATTGTTAGGTATGATGCGCCTCTAATGGATTTTCTTGCCCAAAATGCTCCTGCTGTTACTACATTATCCCTAGAACACTCCGGGCTCCAGGAAGATCTGCTTGTGTTTTAAACACGTGATGGTTCACAGACTACAGCTACAGGTCTACAATGATTAAGTAAAAGTCTTTGTATATACTCAATAGTTCTAGACTGTATTTTAATCAGAAATTAACCTTCTTCATATGACTATCTTGTTTAAATTGTGGCATGATGCAGCAGACACTTCCCAGCTAAATGGTACCATTAAATGAAATTCTACATGAGCCCCTGCCCCAAACCGCTTGCTTATTGTCCAGATATGTAAAGGACAGAGGAAAAAAGAAGGGACAGGAATAGTTCAGCAAGGGGAGAAATTAAATTTTTTTAAACCCCCATAAAGCCCTCATAAAAAAATCCACTAAACTGAGATAAAACTTAAGAGATTCTAGTCTACTAAGGACCTACTTTCACCTTTAGGTTCAAAAATGTCTTTAATAATCCATCCTTAGTTACATTGCTCTGAAATAGGTTACAAAAACCATAAACTGAAAGACACTGGAACAGTATCTCTTCCGCCTTTGCTTACAGACTTGGAAAACCCGAAAGCATTAATTTTAGTATTTTTGTTACAAAACCCAAACCAACAAAAAACCTCCACACAAATATCATAAAGGTTAAAGTTCAGCTGATTTTTATATCAAATGTATATCTGAATTTTTTTAGCTGCTTATTTCCCCAAAATTTTAGTAGGAAAACAATAGCATAATATAATACTGTGACATTATAGCATTATGTGATATATTTAAATCAGATTTACCCCACAGTATTAACAAAGGCATATTGCAAGACACTATGAAGTCCAAGACTAAATATAAAGAAAAATTCAATTACTTGTCCGTGATCACATACAGAATGAAAGTACAGTACAGTACAATTACTTTAAAGCTTCAGAAAAAGATTATATGACTGTAGCTCAGTTCAAAAAAATAACAACAGAGAAAACACTATGTAATCAATAATTCTTTCCTAAATTTTCACAGCGTTATAATAACATTTTCACAAGAGTTCAAATTGGATTTGGTTAGAGACATTTTAATACTGGTTCCCTTTACTCATACGCTGATCAGATGGAGAAAACAGAGAAGTTTACACATTTTGCAAACACCTACCACATTACCAGTCAGCAGTAGCACACTGACTTGGTTGCCTAGGGAACACTTATAGGCTGCCACGCTTTTGAGGGATTTTTGTTTGTTTGCTGTATGTTTATTTGGTGCCTTACTATCCCTTTGAAAGTTTTGTGCAATTCAGGAATGGTCAGACATTTTTTCAAAAAGATGCTCCTGAGGTAGCATGAGCTAATGAGGAAAGGCAGCACAGGCAAGGTGAGGCATCTGCCAGTCACACAGTGCTAAGGCTGAGACTATTTCCCTATGAACTTTACGTTTCAAACAGCATATATTCTTTCATTCGATAAATTACCTTGAAATAACACCTTTCCAACTGAGCTGTGCATTTTATACATTCTTAGTACTACTACTCATGTGATGACTTCTAAAACGTACGTTGTTTTGTGTTTTTCCCAAATATTGACTTTCGTTAATCATTCTTGAGAGAATTCACAGTAAATTCAACTTTTATGAGATATCTGGGGCAACATAATCCATAGTTTTCTTAGGGATCCAGAACTACAGAAAGCAATGTTTGTATTAAACTGTTGCAAGAATAGGTACAAAAGCTAAATAAGTGCCTACGTAAATTCTCAGTTCCTCTGAAGTCAACCAACCTACACCATTTTTTGACATTTGAGAAACTGAAACATAAGTTTCAACCATTATTTTCAAATAGCAGTGAAGCAGAGAAAGTGTGAAAGTTTTGAGTTCAAAGATTATGAGACTCAATGTATTTTAGTTGGATAGATGCATATTTATGCAGATGGGCTTCTGAAGTAATACGAGTTAGGAATTTACTTCAAGCTTGCAAATTGCACTTCTCAGTGGTGTTCCTCAGTTTCCTTGCAACCCATCTAGAACAAATTTAACCATCATGAATTTGTCCCATTGAGTTAACCTTTTCTTTTTGCTCCACCAATGAAAACCTAGGCTCATTCAACCAAAGTAAATAGCATTATCAAGGCGTACACCTGTGTAAACGTAATTCAGCCCCTCATGCTCCTAAGCCAAGAGTTTTCTGTTGTAATAACCGACTGATGATTTTAGTTTCTTTATAGCTACTCTAAAGTCTGTTGTGAAATGTATTTCTGAAGTAAGTAACAGCACAAGCTGGGTCTGGGGACTGACCACCAGTATGGTAGACTTAATTACTTCACATGAATCAAAAGGGAACAATAGTATATAATTGAAATTAAAGAACAAAGAATGCTAATACTCCAAGTCTCTATTATGTGTGTGCCTTTGTAAATCTAGATTTCACAACATGATTAGAGACAACCTAAAATATGAGGGAGTACAGCTTATTGTACAAGCACATTTTGTCTGTACTTGAACTAAATGGCAGCCTTTGATTCTGTTTAATGACAAATCACTTTTAACCAAGAACAAAGTCTAACTGTAATTACCACTTGGACATTGGTGATTTGTTTTAGCAGCTCCTGTCAAAGAACAAAAAATAAATAAATGGAGCAGCTACAGCGTCTTGCAAGGTCCTTATGTACTTATCGTACGTCACTTTTAAAAAGTCACTTCAAGTACTGCAGATAAACGTCCCTTTTCTGATTCCCACCAAATAACAAGGAAGATTGTATAAAATTTATTTGTGAATCAGCAGATTTAATCAATGCTGAATGTTAAGCTATTCTTCACAAACCAGTGAAACCTAACCAATTAAGATTTTTACTGAAGTGAAAACTATTTTTTCAGGATTCCCTTTAAACCTTTTAGAGTTTGGGGATACGTGATCTAAAATAAAGTACCAGACTTGGGGGCTATGGGAGAAGTTGATTTTCTAGTAGACTTCCTTTTGGATAATTGAAGAGTAAAAGGATGAATAGCAAAATCACTAAACTTCCCTAACTTTGCTGATAATGCACTATAGGATATTGCGAAGTTAGTTTAAGTAACCATATCTTTTTCTAACTGCTAAAAATGATTGCTGCTAACTGCTAACAAACTGCTGCTAAAATGATTGTAGCATTAGCTCAGATGGTATATTGTACTGGAACTGGTTGGGATGGAGCTAATTTTCTTCGCTGCAGCCTGTATGGGACCACGTTTTAGATTTGTGACCAAAGCAGTGTTGATAACTCACCAGTGTTCTAGCTATGGCTGAACAGTGACTGCACAACGCCAAGACCACCTCTGTTTTTCACTGTGCCCCCCCAGCAGGTAGGCTGGGGATGGGAAAGAGATTGGGAGGGGGGACAGCCAGAACAGCTGACCCCAATTCACCAAAGATATACTACATATCTTTTAATGTCATGCTCAGCAATAAAACTGGGGGGAGTTTTTCCAAAATAGCCATTGTTTGGAGTCCGGCCAAGCATCACTCAGCTGGTGGGAGGTGATTGCCTTTGCATCACTTGGTGTTAGTTTGGGTTTTTTCCCTTCACTTTATTAATCTGCCTTTATCTTGACCTATGAGCTTTTCTTGCTTGAGCTTTTCAGATTCTATCCGTTATCCCCCCTGCAGGGTGGGGGCTTAGCTGCCAGCCAGGGTCAACCCACCACATATATTCATGAACTACAAATACACAGTGTACAAAGGGCCTAGGATAGAATAATAAATGTGAGCAAGCAGGGGATGTGTGATCTTTAGCTACTGGCCAGTAGAAAGGTCAATGTTAAACATCAATAATATAGCAGGAGAGTTGATTTTTAAGATTCATGGGTTTTCTACTGGAAAAGAAAGTTTAATCAAACTAGCCTCATTGTCTTGAAGAATTACTGTAATTGGGGGTACTTTGAAGTGTTTCCAAATGTGTCCACTGAATTGTGAGAGAGAAAAATTAATACATAGTGCCTGATAGAATAAATATTGCACAGTATATGAAGATGACTACAGAAGTCTAGGAACATGCCTCAACCATTTATAAACTTTTCATCATGCAGCCGTACTAAGATGCTATACAAAGCACTTTTATTATATCAACCTTTAATATCTTCCCTTTATGCCAGACAGCCAGTCACGCAGATTTTTCTCTGTCTTGTGAGCCTTTGAAGCTTGACTGCTGAGTGAAGTAAATCCAAGCTGCTTTTTTTTTTTTTTTTGCATTTTCCAATGCCAAAATGCATTTCTGTCAGAAAACTGCAAAAGCCTTCTGATTTTATTCTGCTCAAGTCTGCTGCTTTCATTTTAGTCTTTCCTACGACCAATATGTGGCAGAAAAAGAGACAGTTCTAATACAGTCTATTAAAAGAAATATCCCCAAAACCAGAATTATTTCCACAGAATACTTCAAAGAAGTAGCACCACTGCTATCTTGTGGAGAACATGAAGTTTATAGAAGATCTGGATGAACGTGTTCCCTGAACACGTTTGAGTAAACTCTTTTAAGCGCACAGCTCCTGGTCAACAGCGTCAGCAGCACCATCAGAGAAATGGAAAAAGAAAACTACTGAATCAAAGGGTTTTCCTCTTGCCTAATATTTATTGTGTAAAAGTTTGACATCTAGTCTACGCTAGTCACCTCATCTCCCTCTATTGTCAGTGAAAGATAATATAATTTTCTGGAGGCAATTTCAATGTCCCTATTCAAGACCACTGTAGAATGAAGCCTAACACCCTCTTTCCAATGCTAGAGAAGGCTGTCACTCTCCATTGACCACAAAAGAAACTTAAGTCTGGCTTTCTAAAAATTGGATGTGTTTTGGGGGGGGGGTTGTTTTGTTTGGAAGGAATCATACTCAAAATCCACACCACCTCTAGGAGTCTGAACACGTCCCTGAAATTGCAGGACTGGGATCATAATATAGTCTGCCAATCATTTTTGTTCATATGCTCTACTCACTTGTTTGCAAAAACTTCACCTTACACCAAAATTAAATCCTATAGTCATGACACCCACGTATATTTTGGCCAGTAGAAAGCTCAGCAAGTTAGTGCACTGGATTCTCCTAATGTAGAGCTCTGGGCTCAAAAGGTGGCTTTCAGCTGAGCATACGCCAGTACTCATTTTAACATCACTATCATACTTCCATATCTTTTTAAGAAAGAGGACCTTGCAGTTGCTGCAGGCAATTTCAGGAGAAATGCAATTTCCTGACACCACTTCCCAATCTCTCAAACACCTTTTACTCATTGTTTCTTAAGTACTGAGTTCCTGCTGCACTCTCAGATCACCAACTCCCATGGACCTGGAACAGTGGTAGCAAAAAGATGCTCATGTTTGATAAAAGCACTGGGAATTGCCACATCCTTTAGCTAGAGCCATAAATATAAAGACTCAAGAGAAGAATGCCAACATATGTTTCCTGGCCTCTTCATTCTTGAGAGTTCTCAGTAGCCATGTCAGAATCCCCTACAGATCATCCAGGATCTTCCATTTTATCTTCTCACCTTCCTCTGGCTCTCTGTCTAAACCAGCGTATTTCTTTCTGTCTCCCACTTTACAAGCTAAAAGCTGCTTCTTTCTCTTTGTGGACAGTGCTAACTAATCTTGATGACCAAGTCAGCACCATGTAGGGATGAATCTGTTAAGGCATTTCAGATACATCCTTCCATCTTCTATATGTGGAAAGGAGAAATAAATGGAAGCGGGAATATTAGCCTGGTTAGATAAAACATTGTAAAAGACAACTACATAATTTTTTAGTTTACAACGAGAACAGTAGCGTATGGCAACATACATTGGTCATCATGGATATTAATCCATGGAGATTGGATGGGATTGGAAAGGAAAATGAGAAAAAACACAAGAAAACAGGTAGCTACAAAAATCCTAAATTCAACAAACATCTGGCTGTGGAACAAGATTTGGAATCACATGCTTTCAAGGGACTCCCTCTGGAATCATACATCATATTTCTCTTTCTCATTTTTTTCTTTCTCCTGCAGAATTAGTGGCAGCACTCTACTTCTCAAGCTTGTTTGCAGGCATGCAAACTTCCCTGGATACTACTGTAGGGCTCCAGTTTTGTTTCCAAAACATAGGATCTCTGACTACTATCACTGCTTGCCCTCCGATTTCACCCAGAAGGCCTGTCAGTTTGAGAACATGTCAAGCTGCAGGTTACAGAAAAGTAGGGCAATGTTTTCTAATGAGATGCCAGAATTAGCAGAAGGCTGTTCTGTATGCAAAAGACACAGCATGAGCTGAGCTACTTTCAGAAGTCTGCCCCTCCTTCAGCTTTGCAGGGATGTGTGTAATGTCTGTTCCACTTTGGGAAGCCTCTGTGGTGCCATGTGCAAGCTGACACGGAAGTAGAGGTTCATTCAGGACTCCAGATAATCATTCACATGTGCATTTACCTCCACCCTCTTACAGAATACCTCTGTCACTCATTTTGTATGGGAGTAGTTAGGTGATAGACCTAACTACAAGATATTTCAGCTGTGTTTTCTGTACATTTGATCAAGATAGTCACCACTCCATTTAAAACTTCACTCAGTCGCTCCCACTCCTTAAATTAAACAGCTTCAGGACCTAATTACTGCACCAGCCCTGCCCATTGTTGGTGTGCCACCAGTTTGAAAAAAGAGGCGGGGAATGGAGTTTTCTGGAGCAGTCCTGAAGCACCTCAAACACTACTCTGCTTGAAGATTAAGGGCAATTCCAAAGCAGGAACTCAAAAGCATAAAAGTGTCATCACAGAAGATCGCCACCCAAACCTTCCTTGTCCCATGGAAGCACATGGCAAAAAGCTTGGCTCCCCAGCCCTGCCCACCCATCACAACAGCTGATTCCATGCAGAAATAAGCCAGAAAATTCAGGTGTATCAGCTTCCAGAACAGTGCAGATCATCTGTTCCCAAGAGAGAGCCAAGTATCAGTCTAAGTTCACAAAGCTGACTTGTTTCTGGGATGTGGCCTGCTTCTGCAAGACTTTGTTACCTAAAGTCTAACTGAGTTTTAAGTAAATGGTAAACTGTGTTTTGTTTTTTCTCTTTAACTATCCTCCTGTTCAATTAGTTGAGACTGTAAAATGTTTTTAATATCTCTAATCTGACTGTGCTTTTAAGAAAAAGCGTGATTAAGTCCAAGAACAAGCCTTCAAGAGTAAGTGGAGATGGACTGGAGATGGGATGGCAACTATAGATTCATAGAAATCAACAGGCATTAGAAGCATGTAACCCATCCTTAGTTTTACAGGTGTTACTTTTTACAAGAAATACAATTCACAATAACTATGAATTCACATTAAAACATTCTAATCCACGAGGAGAATCTATGTGCCTGAAGGTATGAGAGATAGTGAGTAAGAGAAAGGCAAGACTGTCAAAACTTGCACAGTCCTGCTGATACACAGGGAAAATCCAGCTGTCTCTTTCTTAGTGACAAAGTTATGGATAGTCTAAAACTGCCCCAGGCAATAAATTTGCTGTACACTGTGCCACTACATGCTAGAAAACTCAGCTTGAGCTAAGAGGATGAAAATAAATCAGTTTTGTAAGCTTGGTATATCAAAATACTTTCCAAAAATATAGTTTAATGGTACAACTTGAAAACCGATGCCACACCAAGTTCTAGATTAAAAACCAAGCAATTACATGACAAACACAGCCTGCCAAAAGTGTTGATCATAACTAGGGCTACTCGGGAGCTTCTTATGTTCCAGATTGTAGCTTCAGCTTTAGCATGGCTTTGATTTTCAAACTAGAATAGTCATCCTAAGAGATTTCCAAATCCCATTTAAAGACACAAAAGCACATGCGCAGGTGTCACGGCAACCCCACCAAGGCAGTGCAGATACTGGCATTGCTTTTACTGAAGTGTTTCATTTTCCTTCAGATCAGTGAAATGTCTACTAAATGCTTTTTATTTCATCAAATTAAATGAAGACAAATGGAACTCTTGTCAACAATGCATGGTATGAAGCCTTTCCAGCAGGTCCTTTTGGATCCATTCGTAGTTCTCCAGAGAAACTATTTTCCGCTTGATTTAGATGACATGACTTCAGGTTAATAAAAAAATAAAAAAACCACACAACAAAACAAACAAACAAACAACAACAAAAAAAACCCACAACAAAACAACACACTACAAACAACATCCAGCAGTTCAGTTCATAGTTATAAATTATAATGGGGTATATCCATAATGGGTCCATTGTACTCAAGCCACAGCACAGCATTGGTCTTCACCAAAAGGACATTCATCCATTCTTCTGATTAATGCCCCAAATCTGTACATGTTTGGAAGTACTGGGTGACACCAGTCACCCAGCAGGTGCACTCAGAGCACTGACTGATCATGTAACACTCCATGGTCCCTCCTTCCATAGAGTTCAGGGTGCAAATACATCCATGCAAAGGCTCTTTTCTCACAATGAATTTCTGATCTACTTCATATTAAAAAGCACATTTTTAGAGGAAGATAATGTGCTTATGTTTGACAGATAAAGCTTAGTAACACAATACAAATCAGTAGTGCAGTCGAGGAAATCTCCGTCATGGAGCACACAGATTTTTACAGTCTGCAAAATTTTGCCCTTTCTTCAGAGTTCCACAATCTTTAAAAAGCACCTGCTTATCAGCACACACTTTGCAGCATAGTGTAAGGGCTCTGATACAGCATAATAAAGATAGTTTTGCTATAAGAACTGTTCATTATGAATTCACAGCACTAGATAAAATCTGCAGGGACAATTTGGAAATTTTATGCTTACTAAATGTGGTTAAGTTTTTCTCTAGTCTTCCCTGAAGATTTACTATAGCTATATGCATCTCTGCTACTTACTTTTTTCTAAGAAATCAAAAGGTGAGCAGAAAATCCTGCTTTCTACTTTGCAGAGTGGCTCTCACATGCACATACTGCACTTTCTCCATCTGAGAATCATCTTACCAATGCAGAAATTTCACATGCATAATGATTAATTTGGACAACATTCAGTTCTGTGGACCACAACGAGGAATGCTTCTCCACATCACGGAAGAATTCAAACATTGGGTGAAAGCTACAGAGAATATAATGTTTTGCATCCTTTTCATTTGCCACCATCTAGTAACCTGTATCTAAAATTTAACAGAAACATGGAAAAGCCCATAAGTGCACACTTGGTGTTAAACATTTATATCTGCACTAAATATTTCACAATAAATATTTTAATGCAGTGCAAAGCTAGACACATTCCTGTTGCCTTATTTTGAACATTTTCCTGTATTTCATGGGGGAAAAAAAAAAAAAAATCAATGCCACAATTTTTGCAGGTCTTGCTAATGTTAGCTCTAAACTCCTCTGCAGCTTAGAGGGTTCTTGAAGGTTCTCTGCTCCAGTCTGTGGTCACTGTTATGCAAAGTTAAAATAGGGTGTTTCTGGGGTTTGACACAAGCACACATGTACAGACATCAGTATGCAGCCATAACAGTATGTCTGTGCATGTGTGTTCTAGTACAAAGGAGTCAATCAGCTCAAGAAGCCTGAGAATTGTACACAAAGCAAAAACAAAAGGTTAGCCCATTAAAAATGTATTATTGCTCATTCACCTGGTTGTATTTTTCAGTAAATAGCCCCCGTTCCCCAAAATACAAGTTCAAGAGAAATAAAAAACTTCTGTCAGTTACTTCAAAGGAATTTTTTTTTCAGTAAGGTCCAGATTGTTCCAAATCACTAAACTAAGTTAATGTACAAAACCCACAACAAAGTTTTACAATTTAATTTTGCTCGCAGTATTTTTCTCTGCCTATGTCAGGGTAGGAATGAAAACGTTGCCTTTTTATTTCTGCATCTTTCCCCATGTGCAAAAAAGGTTTTGCATCACAAGAATGAGTAAGGGCTGAATAATATTATCCAAAATCCAGATGCCATGTGAATAGAAACAAAATAGCCATTACTGAAACATCATGGCATTTAGTTATTTATAGATTCTATTCAGACATCATCACCAGTAAAACAGCACATGCTACAACGCTCTTTTTGAATAGCTTCTCAAGTACTCTGAAAGGCTATTTTACAAGCCTAAACCACCATGCAGAGAAGAGTCATGTATATACAGATAGAAGTAAAATACAATGGACAAACACATACACTTGAAGGAATAAAGGACATCTAATCACTTTTCATATAAAAGGAGCATTAAAATATTTTCCTGTAATGCTGACATTTACTCTGAGAGCCCTTCGCATAGAAGATCTATTACACTCAGACATGCAGCATTTTTGAAACATGTGCTACTATTTTTTTTAAGAAACCACTTTAAGAAAAAGAAAACTGCTTATCCCCAGCTGGCATAACCAATTCATCGTATGTGTTTTTCTGGCAGTAAAGACTCCAAGGCAAACTTCATCAAGAAGTATTGCTTTCCCTTTTGACCCAACCAATTAATCTTTTCAGTGTGGTCCTGCCTGCAGGGCAAACTGATGGAATAATGTCTTTGCAAATAAGTAGATCTGTTCAACAGAGAACATATGAGATCCTGTTTCCACAGGCAAAGGGAAGAATCAAGCAACAGGGGTTTACACCCAGCGATCTCCAAAAGCTTCTTCGAGGCTGTTCTTGGTCCGAAACCTTCCCCTCTCATTGCTTTTCTCAAGGTGGGAGAAAAGACGGAGACTCCCAGGCAAGCACATCCCTGCTGAACCCTTCATGGGATTCACTCCCAGCGGTGTCACCCCCCTGGAAGCACACCTGCCTGCACAGCCAGAGCAGCCTACACCACATTGCACTGTCGCTCCGCCTTCACTCCCCGTCTCTCATACCTCTCTTTTTTTCCTTTGGCCTCCTGGTGCACACACAAACTTGCCTACACAAGACAGTAGCCAGGGGCCACTATCCAAAAGGTAATTTGGGCTCCCAAACAAACTCACACCTGTGCTTCAGTGCATACACTCTTTGCTCCACAGGCAGCGAGCCGTACCCCTGATCAGCCGATGCACAGGTCTTTTGTTCTGACAGGTCCATGGGCAAGAGAGGCCAAGGGGCAGAGGGCCTGCAAAGATCTTCTTTCTGATAGCAGTGAAGAGATTATTTCCTACTGTTTGTCCTGGCAGGCACAATGTTTCCCCAAAAGCCAGGGAGGAATCTGTGGCACGGCAATTTTGGTCATAAGCATAGAATTGTGGTGACACGTTATAACCAGGTAATGGGGCAATGTGAATGATGCCTTCATCTGGCTAGGCAGCTCTGCCACCTGTATGCCACCAAGGCAGTGTGGCCACCTGCCAGGCCTAAAGGTGCTTTGCCTCATAAACACACCAGGCACCTGGGCAAGCAGTATTTGATTCAACAGTTCTTTCCACCTCGGTTTTAACATGCAAGAGATGGAAGTCTTGACTTCCCTTTGGTTGTTTGTGTCACTTCTGTTGTCCACAATGAGAAAGATGCACAAACATCTGAAGACAGAAACTGACACAGCAGCAACAGTTGTAGTACTTCTGTTCAAGGATTAAACAAAGACAGGGAATAATCACCAGTGTTTGGCTCTTCTCCCCTGTTTTTCTGCTTTTGGGACAAAACAGTGTTATTGTATGAGCAGACTCCTAACAAAGCAGTGGTGATAATCCTGAAATGAGGACAACTCTGAGATCATTTCATAAGAATAATGCTGTGCTCTACAACTACCTAGTTCATGAGCCTAGTTCATGGAGAAGTTTATTAGGGTACCCTCACCTTCACTCTCTCAGTTGCACGTTTGTACACACTGAACTTCCACGTTTTACAGTCCTTCAGTAGCCACGGTGTGTTTTAACCTGAAAAACCATCGGTAAAGCTCAGGGAAAAAAACAAAAACACTTTTTTTTTTTCTTTTGTCAAGTCTGGTCAGACTTTGACTAACTTTCACGTCCTTGGTTAATACTCAGATTAGCAATGTTGTCTGATATATAATACATGCCACCAGACTGGGTGTGGGGAGTTTACTATTTTCAGGACAGAACCACTGAGAAGACACTATTCACCCAATAATTTCTCTCGCTCTTATTGGCCAGGCTGCCTCACTGCACCATTCGTGTCCTTGAACTCAACTTTCACTGTTTGAGATTTCAATTTCACATCTGCACCTCATACATATTGCTCATGTGATTTCCTTATGTTCCACATAAATATTGGTTAATGGGGCTATCAGCTTTGGACATGATTTGATGTTTCAGTATTGCATAGGTCTATCATATACACGACACCTAAAAAAATGCTAGTAACGTTGCTGTCAAAACAAAAGCTAAATGTGGTATCAACTCTGCACATTTTTCCAGTTCCTCTGCCCTTCTACGGATAAAGAGTTATAAACTGGAGACACTGTAGAGAGTTTAGAGACCCAGTCTTTGTGTTTCCAGTCATTAGACACGTTCCTGAAATGACTGTAAAATTAGAGGTTCTATAAAAACCAAATGTTATTTTATGCTATTGTTTCCAAAGGAAATATGTAGCAATATAAATTAAACATTAAATGCAAAGCTTTGCTGTGAGGCTACTGAGTCAGAAACAGAAATGCAGATAATTAATGATAATATCTGTCTTATATTCACTTCCCTCTCCAGAAGCAACCATTAATCTTTAAATGTGTATGAAAAGGACGCACAAATCAGCGCACAAAGAGTGTGTATTAAGGACACTAAATAAATTAAGAACACCTCACATGTCAGCATGAGAAACCCATTTTATACTTCTTATCTCTCCAGGCAACTTCAGCACAGTTCCCTTTCTGCTCCTGTTACAGGGACAACCAGGGATTCCTGGGACAGAGCAAGAAGGAGAATCCCAGCCTCTATTCCAAACCATTTCAATGTTTTATAAGTGCATATTAAGACATCTTCAGGTTTGATTAACCTATAAAACATTTTGGCATCTAGATAGATATGCTTACGTGTCATGAAGGGGGAAAATCATAATTATGAATTGAGTCTTGTTAAGGCAACTTGACTTGCTTCTGGCAGAAAACTCTTAGTTTTTTCATTCTCACAGTCAAAGTGTTTATAGCGAGGAGGAGACATATCTGCGCTTTGAAGCTAAACAAAGTTTTTTAACAAGACTAATTCTGATTGTAAAAATAAAGAGTAGAGCTGAAGGAATGACAATACTTAAGTGTTATTACTACTTATCTCCCCCAAGATCTTCAAACACTTCAAAACCTGGTAGCCTGTTACACCTCAAAACATACTTTGCGAGGAAGGTTTCCAAGCAGCTTACTGGGACAGCTCACGGGTAGCTGGATATTTGAAATTCCTTAGATCTTCCCCATACCAAACATAATCATTTTGCCCAGTAAAACAGTATTAAAAAAAAAAAAAAAAACAAAAAAAACAAACAACAAAAAAAACCCCACACCACCAACTTGAGCCAAACATTTTTTCTCAGACTCATGTAATGTTTAAGTCTTTCTGTCTAATTAGGAAAGATCCTGTCTCTTTACTGAAGGGCTAGGCTGCACTTTTACACACTTGGGGCCAAACACCTCTCTAAGTTCTTTTAGTTCCTTCCAGGACCCTCACCTGGATTTTGAGGAACCCCATTTACATTTTGTTCAAGGTTGCGGTCGAAGTACTGCACTGGTTACCAGTGTTTTTCCTCAAGTTGCCAAAATTGTGCAGCTTAATGACCACATATATAGTCACTTCCTCTTCTGTTCCTTCTTGACCACCTTATGGACTTCCACGTGAATATTTGCAGGCTCTGGTGCTACACCCCCTCTGCAAGAAATCCTGGAAAGCTTACATATGTAACTAGTTTTCTTACCAAATTTCTCCTGTCTGAAAAGAGGAACTATATGTCCGGCCTTGGGTCACACAACTCCACTGGCCACATCTCACACAGACAAACCTTTGAGACAGTACTGCCCTGACTTACAGGTTTGAAATTTAAGGCACAAAGAACAGGATTGATGGACAACGTCTCCTCTTAACTGCTTTTCAATAAAACTTCTCAGTGAAAAAAGTTTTTGAAGAAAGTGTCTCATATTCGTGATATTTTGTCTGAAATACTTCAAGTTTATAAGTTTTTCATGAACTCAAAGAATTGCACTAAAATATCATGAAAACCAGACTGTGGTTAGGGTTCTCTCATTGAAAATTTTCATGTGAGAAAAAAAAAAGTCAAATTAGCCTTATACACAGATTAACTAGTGATAAAGGAAAAATAGCAGAGCTGGAGGGCGCTGCCCACGCTCTCAGACTTTACCTTAATCATAAGATCATCCCAATGGAACTTTTCAGACATGCTAATCAACAAATATATAAATTATCTGGGAATAATACAATAATATTTGTTACTCTGAAGACAGGAAAACATTTCACAGCTGTAAAAAAAAAATCAGTAAAGATGTGGGGGTCTTATGTACTCTAAATTATATTTAAAATCAATTTACTCAGATGTAAGTGAAAATAATGTCCGTTTTCCAGAAATATCTTGTCTCTTGGCACTGAAAAAGTAAACATGGCTTCAGAATGTTCCTCCTTAGATCTATATTTCATGTTAATGTTAAAATAAGGAAGACAACACTACACATGGTTGGCAATTTTCTAAACAAAAATGGGGAATAAGAGAATAAAAATAACATCTTAAGGATGTTTTTTTGTGGAGGTGCATACCTGGTTTTGTTAGCTCTCTGGGCACCAGGTAGGCCTACTAGTCCCATTAGAGAACTATTTGGCAAAAAGTACATCATCAGACATCCTCTAACATTGAATTAAAACAATATTCTAGTTGTTTACGGCTCCTATGTGCAATATAGGGAAATAACATGAAGTCCTTCTGCCTGATGCATTAAAGGACTTAAAGAAAAATAAAAAGAGCAGAAAATATTGGTTTCTGGGATCTAAGCACACTACAGGAGATCTCTAACCATAGGGCGATTCCATTTTTGACAACACTTGAGAGGATCTGGCTTTTTTTTTTTCCTTCTCCCTCCACAAAAGACTTCAGAAGAACACAGATTTCCTTTAGTTAATATTAAAAAGAAAAAAAAAGAATTCTAAAAATTCCATGGGTATGAAAGCTGATTTCAAGAGCTGAAAGCTCTTTAAGCAGGAACACTGATACCCAACAGAAAACACAGCTGCAAAGTTTACATCTCGCAGGACTGTAGACAGCAGCTGTGTTTAAACCATCAGCCAAGGACAGCCCAGAAAGGCAGCTTCAGCTCTTTGAGAACCACATTAAAATCTTTTTGGTAAATGCTTGTTTCTGCCTTTCAGTCATCAGCTCCTGCTACCCAAACTACATTTCAGTAATAATCACCCCAAAGCTTGTAGCTCTAAAGGATTTGCCCTGATCAGAGAACAGTGGTTGAGCGAAGTCTTAGCCAGCAAGTGCCAGCAAAGGGTTGAGCTTTCACTAGCCAGCTCGGGCAATTTCACTGTTTGCAGTCACTGAAGGGGAAAACTTCCCCCAACAAAGCTCTCCTCACTCATGTCCCTCACACTCCCCCCAGCTTCCTTCACATCCGTTCTGCTGTTTCTCAGATCCCTTTTGTGAATTAAATCAATTTGCTAACCTGGCAGGAAAGTAACTCAGCAAAAACAACTGGATAGTTTTCTATGGAGCTACCGAGTTGAACAGCTTCACAAAGCGCAGTGTGAGTGCCAGAGCCACGAGGGAGCGGGACACGGGGGTCAACCTGCAGGAAAAGGCAAGAGAAGAGGTGGAGCAACACATCCCCTTCACAACAGATGCGCTACACGGGATCAGCTTGGTTCCTCCTGAAACAGCAACCTAAATCTAACCCTAACAGATTTTTTGACCCTGCAGATAATACAGGGTAATGCTCATAATTCACATTTAGCTGGTTAAGGAAACTTTTCTTATATGCTCTCAGATCACTAAGTTTGGGAAATGTAAGTTGTTTTTTATGAGAGATCCAATTTAGCAGTTTCTAATTACTCAAAAGTTAATGGGCTTAAAGGGCTACATCCCTTTGCAAGACTTCCACTGAGTTCAGTTAAATTAGGATCGAAGTCTGGAACTTTACCATTATATTGTAATTACTTCATCTTAGATGCATGCCTACAAACATAAAAATACTGCCAGTATCTGATATGGAGAAACATCTTTATGCAAATAAGGTGCTGTTTTGATATGCATTGCTAGTATATTCATATTTCTTTTGTTATTCTCAATTCAATCATTATCCCTGGTGGGTTTGACCAAATGAAAGCATAAAGCTGCTTGCACTAGAACACTTATCAACCCAGTTTTGCATGCAGCATAGCCACAGAATAATGAATCAGAATATCCTGGTTTTGATGCCAGGTTTACATATTTCTGAAAGGGAAAAATGAAATTAAACTTTCACTTGTAGGTGTATTTGTATTATCAGTAAATATGAAATATTTAGCCATGAAATATTTAAAAGCAATGAGTTAGGACATAAATGAAATGGGAACACCATAGTACAACATTTACAAACAGTCAATAATTAGTAATGAGAAGCTTGCAAAAAACTACAATTTTTTTTCTTAACTCATTGAAAGTCATGGTCACAAGACTGTTATAAAAGTATTAGTAGAATTGGAGTTTTGATGCACTCTTTAAAACCAGGCAGACTACTGTTTTTCTTTGATAAAAACTTTATCAAATTTAGGGATTTTTTAGCAACGTTTAAATATTCCTTCCTTTTACACTGCCAAAATCACAGGTGTAGCTCAAGTCATGTTGACAAGAACAGGGAAACTATATTTTAAAAAGCAGGTCATTCTTATTTCTTTTTCCCTTTGGTTACCTCACTGAACAGCACTGCCATAGCTACTGTCCAATAATAGAATCTGTACTTGTTTTCTTGACTTTGTTAGTCTGAGTGGTTTTCACTAACACAATCTTCAGCAACCTTTCCAGGATTTAAATACAGGCAAACTAGAAAGATCAACTTGCTGGTGGGAACTTCTGAAGCATAAGTAGAAAATACTGCTCTGTATTTTAGATATCGCTCAAAAAAAACCCCACCAAATTAAATGAACAATGCCTAACAGCCCAACAAAACTCCAGCTATGGTGGAATGCTGCAAACAAGATTGCTCACAAAGGAGAGTATTGGAGTATGCTGAATGGAAATGATCCTGCCTTTATAGTACCACCATTTTAGCTCATCACAGCTTTGCCACAAGTTTTTCTGATTAATGAGGAAGTTCCTGAAATCCACCTTTATCATACCTATTTATTTTCTGTGTTTAGTGAACACATCCGCATGATAAAGCACAGAAGGAGGTTGCAGAGCAGTCTGGTCACAGACAAAGCACAACATCCAACACAAAAGCTAAGCTGGCATAAAGCACGCGCTGCTGAAAGTACCACTCTACTTTTCCTTCTCTGCCAGGACGTGTCCTCCTGCTATTTCCCTTCCATTAAATTAAGGGACCCTGAATATGCAAGTAAATATTTAAGGAGAAAATTAACCCTGCTAAAAAAAAAAAAATAGTATCTTCTCTCTGGTTATGCAGTGAGCTGGCTCACCTTGAAGACAACAGTCTGCAAGATCTGTGGACCCGTAGATGGTAGGTCACCTCTTGCAGGGCATGATGAGCAGCTGGCCCTTACCAGTGCCAATTCCCATTAGATCAACTTACACGTAACGTCACACTGTATAAACGGTGCAATTTCATTCAAGTTCCTTTTGCTAGGGGATGAACAAAGATCAGGGAGACCAGGAGGCTAAGGTGCGCTTGGGACTTGTAAATCATTTGACACTGAGGCAGAAGGTGTGCTGTGCCTGAGGAAGGATAGCAGACCTGGGACAACCTCATGGCTGAGGTGACTGAATGACCCCCTCTAGACTTCGATTCTGTCCTACTCGTCTCATATGTCATGAGAAAGAGATTATTAGGGCAATTCCTCAAATATGGTTGCTAATTATGCACACGTCATTTTTTAGGTGCCTGATGCAATAAATGGAACTGCAAAGGTTTCCAACGAGATATATCTTCCGCATAAAAAACCCTAACACAGTGAGACGGACCCATCAGTCGGACTTTACCCGCCAGCTTGCGCAGGTGCACAGCTGACCTCCCAGCCCCTGTCTGAGCTTGCCCCCAAAGCTGCAGCCTCATCCCACTAGCCGGGGCTTCCAGCTCAGACATCCTTTCCTCAGCAGCCATCTCACATCTAGGCAGTCCTCCATGTCTCTCTGAGGTGGGGGTGCCCATACCCCACCAGCCACTACACCAAACTATACACAGCTGGGTCTTTTGCATCACAGCTGTCCAGAAACTGAAGGTCTAATTCACCACCAGGCTACTGCAGACATCTGACAGGGTAATTTCTTGGGAAACCTTTGCACAAAAAGCAGTAACACAGTCATGAATTATTCCTCCAGCCTTTCCTAAGTGATATTATACACCATCAAAGACGCAGATCCTTCAGATACTCTCAATGTATTTGACCAAGCATGCAAATAGATCAGCTGAGCCCCCCCGAGCCTACTCTTGACCATTCTCTTGGAAAGAACATTTCTGAGCTCACAGTACGCTTATCCATACTAGAAAAAAGGAAAGGGTGAATTATTCAGAGACTTTATTTAATAATGCATTAAGATCTTTAGTGGCCATTAACTGAGAAGGTTATTTGTCAGTTTATTTGTGAATATGGTTGTAACTTAAGGGATCATCCATCCAAATAATCTATGTATACTATGGCCAGTGTTTATAAATACATACCAGAAACCAATTCCAGCACAATTATTCAGCCGTATCTTCTAATATAACCTGAGCAAACAAGTCAGAAAAACAGAAAGTCTATTTCCAGTTTTATTCTGGAGCCACATAAGTGACTGACCTTTAATAAATTATTGTTAGACTGTGATAATACACGATTCAGCACTTTGTTCCTATAGACTCCCAATTATTCTTTAAATTTACTGTTTTTTCCAGATTTAATATCACTATTTTCTGCTTTTATCTTTTGTTTTACATTATAACCCCGATCAGGTAAGTCATGCTGGTTACATGTATATAGCCACTATGAAAAGAAAGTAAAGAAAGTGACCAGGATGAAGAAATTGTGAAAGCCTAGAAACATCTCTCCTCTCCCTTACTTTTACAAGAAAAGCACTTCTGGAAAGGGAAAGGTTGCTATTTTAGACTTGGCCAGTTCTGAATTCAGAAGAAGTGGGTGCTGGTTTAAAGCCAGGGCTGGTTTCCCTTCTTGATCTCCTAGGATGTTCGTTAAGCATGTGTATGTGCATATGTTTAGGGCAAATAGGTTGTGCTTCCTGTAATGTGAATTACTCCAGCAAATTATTGGCACAATACTTGAAATGGATTATGAAAATGGCTATATTTAGTCTGCAGCTCTAAATGCTACATGCTTTCCTCACCATAGTAACATAAATGTCTTTCAAAGGAAGAGAGAAGAGGAAGGAGTTTGAATTCTTGCACTGCAGAAACTAAGAAAGAGCGGGGGGAGGGAAAGTGCTCGCTTCACAATCTTATGGAATTCAGACAGCAATTAAGAAAAAAAAAAAACAGCTAAACTATAATTGCATTTATTCTGTTTAATGTTTTGCCAATACAGCATCATAACCTTCTAGAAGCCTGTTATAGAAAGAGTAAATATTCAATGAAAAAAAACCAAACTCATTTTTTCCAACCTAAATTAAGCAGGTGAGTTATGGAACCCAGTTCCATGGTATCCCAACAATGGCAGCTAAGGAAGGTTTCTTTTTCAGCATTTTACCCTTCACAGAGAGCAATTAAGTCATGTTACAAATGGAACTGGGAAAGAAAATAAACCAGAACTTCAGTATATCATGGACACTTGGTGATGGACAGCTGGCAGAATATCTGGGACTAGAACAGAAGGATTCTGTTCAGTAGAGTGAAGGTATAATAATGAACAATAGGTCCTTCACAACTGCCAGAATAAAAGTTGCTGCTGGAACAAAAGGATGAAGTCAGTGGCCTTTCAATGTTGTGATCAGCTAGCATAATTTATGTTCTGCTGACTCATTGACAGATTTCATCTACAGACAGTCAAGATCCAGGAAGGGGAATTTTGCAACCTAGGTTCAAAGTTAACATATCGTATTGCTCGTGGCCAGGCCAGGGACCAAGTCAGTGCCCAGCACTTTGCCTACAGTGGCTCTTCCTGGCCACAAAGCTAAGGTACAGGCAGGTCAGTGCACAATGTCCTTGCTGTAATAAAGGCAACACCAGACAACCTCTTCTGCCATCCTATGAGCAGATGGCAATGCTGCCAGACAAGGACAGTCCCGTCCATTCTCCTTGGAAGGACGTGCAGGACACATGGGGGTGCTCAGGTTGCCGGTAAGTCCGAGTTCACAAGCGTGCCCTGCTGTGCACCAGGGCTTGCCCTAAGTCTGTGTGTGAGCATGGGCTTGTAGATACACTGGATGGATGCTAAGAGAGATCAGATGGTCAGTTCAACTGCAGACACCTCCTGTGTAGTCATCTAAAATTGAGAGATTAAACCTATGCAGGGTGATTTTAAACCCACCTTTGAAATGCAGTATTGATCTAGCTGATAGCTTTCGTTTAGTGGTATTACTTTAAAAGAAAATAAAAGTCAATTGTCTTATTCTTTCACATGCTTCACTATTTCTACCAGTAACTCCAGACTGGCTACATAAAATAAAAAAACCAGAAAACCAAAACAAAACCAAACCACAAACAAACCTAGGAGAAGACACATCTAACAACTACTGCTTTGGAGGAACGTGGTGGAGCTGGCCGTCCATGTTTGGCACTAGATACGTGCTCCCAACACAAAGCAGCATGACTCCATATGGCCTAAGAGGGGATTAGTATTGTATGCTATTATTATAGGATATACTATGCGTACATAAAGAATTGGATCATGACCACATTACTTGCCCACTCCTGATGATTCTTTGTTTACCTGTACATTATCAGTAATTACCATCCCAAGTTCTTTCCGATATAGCTGTAGATCCTTCATGGCCTTGTCTGTACAGTCCACATCTCTAATATTTATTGTAGTAGTAAGTAGCAGAGGCAAGAGTGGTGAACTCAATATATCACATGTACTTCAGCTGTACGGATTCCAATTATTTCAACATCTCTTCATTAAAACTGCAGGACTAAAAATACCTTGCAGGGGACAGAGCTTTTACTTGGTGTAGCGTTATCCTCAATAAGAAAAAGAAAATCATTGTGAGGCACAAGATGGGCAACAGTTGTTTAAAACTGTATAATAATGCAATATGGTTTATTTTGCAAGTTTTTGTGGTTGAAAGGGAAATAGGACTAGGAAACAGCTTTAGAATAGGAGAAAAACCTCAATAATTGATTCTTCTTTACTGAATTTCCTGTTAATATTGCTACGGTAATGAGAATGGATACCTCATTCTTAAGTACAAGTCCTTTGAAAATAGGGCTACAAATACTTGTGGTTTTCCTTTTAATTTCACTGCATTGTAAGCAAACGCAAGCTTGAAAGTACCAGACATCAGGACAGCCTTCATAGGTGTTTAGTCTGCTGTAGAACTGGTCTAATTAAAAACAAACACACAAATAAAATAAACACACCTCACAACAATGCTCTAGAATAGCACTTTTGTAAGGCAGAGGTTTAGGTACCCTGCCCCACTCTCATCCTTACGTACAGCCGCGGAGGAGTAAAACTCTTCTTAGACTTCCACAGATGGCAATTTTCCCTTTCTGTGGAAATGTGGCTGTGGTGCGAAGTCTGCCCCACTACTCCTATGCCCTTCGCTCAGAGACTGAAAGGGTGAAGATTTTAAAAAAAAAAAAAAAAAAAAA
>VYXH01001672.1:130210-161130 GCA_013397275.1 Burhinus bistriatus
ATAAAAAAAAAAAAAAAAAAAAAAAAAAAAAAAAACACCAAAAACAGAACACCAAAAAACAACAGAAACCCAAAAACGCCACAACAACCCCTACACCTCTTAGCTGAAGTATGGCTATTTGCAAGCTTGTTACTCAAGAGTACCTCTGCAGGAGTCTCGGGCTATTCCAGTTTCTGCTACAAGCTGCACGTTTGTGGTTTGAGAACCTGAGCACGGTTTCATGCCCTTCTCTTAGTCACAAAACTGGCGCAAGGAGATGAAACTGGTATACAATGCTTCCCAAGCAGCTGGTGCTCCTCCCTTGCGGAAATCTGTCTCGATAGCTGATTACTACTTCTGTGGTGGCAGTACACTAGAAAACCAAGTTGGAAAACTCTTGCTTTAGGATTTTGTATTATAGCTGTACATGCTACAGAGTCTCCAGAGAATAAAAGCAATCACTGCTTACGTATCCATTTAACACACTAAACCTTAGAAGAAGCCTGCTTGTGCAAATGCACTTTAACTCGATTATGTATGTACTATATGCCACATAAGTTCATATTCTATTCTTGCCAGGAAAAGTAAACCACAGAAAGCCATGTTGGCATAAAAACTCATTTCAGAATTGCCCTGAATCATTTAAATGGCAAAGACTGCAGTTTCTTTAAAGGATAATCACCTTCAGTGACCACTTATAGTTTTCACAATAGTAATTAAAAAATGTTGTTTCTACCCAATGTAAGCACCTCTTGGAGAGACACATTTCCAGAAATTAACTCTGATTGTCCTTCCTACTTTCAACCTTAGATTTATTTCTTTTGCCATTCCACTGTACAGATGTTTTACCATTCTTATTTCTGAGCAAGGGATTAAATTTTGTTTTCAAACACTGCAAAATTTAGCATTTAGGAAATCTTTAGTCTTGGTCACCAAATCACTAAATCAACTCTATTTCTCAATTTTACTGAGAACAGCTGTCTTGAGAAACAATTCCTAAATTTAGACTACAAGTAGATTGCTTGAGAAATAATTAGGTATTGTTACATGGAGACTGTCAAAGGCTCATCCCACTCTTAGTAGGGGTGTGGATAATTACATACTCATTTCAAAGCAACTGAGTTGGATCAGTCACTGCAATATACAGCATCTCGGAACAAAAGAGATCTGCTTCAAATAAGAGTAATAGCAAAAAACCAAGACCTCAGCATTTCAGATAACACTTCAGCTTTTGGAAGACTACATATACTGTTCAACATTATCTTTATCTTATAAGCCAAATTTCCATTTCCCTCCCTTTAAGGTAAACAGCTCTGGTCATTATAGAATTGTCACAGGTTTTTTTCTGGGATTTCACAGAATTAAACACGGATACATGCTCTGTACAGCATTGCAAGCCTGAGCTCTCTCAGGTCCATATAAACTTATGCACACAAAGCAGATATGACACCAAGCAGAAGTACAAATTCATTAGAAGAATATCATGAAACCTAACTGTGCACATTCAGTGGGTGTATTTGGATTTCTGCCTGGTTGTAGCCCAGTCATGTATCTAGGCATTCCAGCCAATGTACAAAATTCCTGAATCTGCCTGAGCAAAAAATCCCGGTAGAGAACAAGCAGAGTGCAAGGATAAGTATGGCCTATGGGTATCCCTACATCAACAGGAGTATAAACACATATTTTCACGGAACAAAGATCTAAGGTTTGGCATGTTAAAAAGAGTCAAAAACTATTTGGTTATGATGTTTAAAAATATTTAGCTCTAGTACTGCTCATGGCAGTGTATTCCACATATTAACAGTATGCTATATGGAACAGCCTTGCCATCTAAAAGCAACTTTATTCTGAGAGTTAAATCAGCATATTTAGCAAACCTGCTACAAAACTTTGCCATTTTTGAGTTAGTGTAGATTTAAGAAGACAGGATCATCTTCTAGATTAATATAACAAACATAAAAGAATATGATTGCATTTAAGCTGGGGGAAAAATAACAAGCCCACCTAGAAAGACTGTCGCTTCTGTGAACACATCAACTAGGACAATCCCGCCTTTCACAGGCTGTAGAATCTGTGTCAGTGTGAAACCTGATAATATGAAAAACATAGATGTGAAATCAAAGAAAATTTTAGTACAAGGTCACAACAATGTGTCAAACATCACCATGTTTTGACACAAAAGGTAGAATTACTCTGAAATTCAGTTGTCTTTTGAAACATACCCATCAAATAGTGCTTAAAAAATAAAAGTGGCCTCGTTCAAACTGGAATAAGTCCAGAAAATACATAAGCAGCATATTACCTCCTGTGCAGATATATATCCTGCATTATTTTTCATTTAAGCACCTCCACATTCCTAGTCCTTGTTGTTACCCCTACATTTTTTTCCTATAGCGTTATTATTCATATTAAAAAGCACTTAGATTACCCACATCGCACACACATTTCTGGGCCTATCACTCAAATGACATAAGACACTCATTTCAGATTGGGACCATCAGATGGTGGGGAAATAATGAGCCTTCCCAGGAAAGGACTGAATCTAAATGGGTCCATAGAAATACTGCACAGAAAATTTCTCCTACATAGTTACTGAAGGGCAGGCATAGCCTCAGTCTGTCCCCACAAGTAGTAACCATGCAGCCCTGGATGAACACCTCCGGAATGGGGAGCTGAATGACTCTAAATCTGTTATTTCCTGGGTCACAAACATAACAAAATTCACAGTGATTTAAACAAATGAAAAATATTGGATCCTTACAGTTTTGTAATGCGAAGGAAAGGCAGAAGGAGACCAGAAAATTAAAATATTATTGTGCAGGAATAATGAAGGTAACTATAGTAAACCCCCAGAACCGACCAAGGTTAAGCATAACATTTTTTTGTTGGATTATTTTCCAGCCTGGTTGAATCCTTGGTCCATTTGCTTCACATCTTCATAAACAGTTGAACTAACACAACTTCAGGGATGCTACACAGATAGTAAGACATGGCTAGAGCTCATGGGTGGGAGAGACTTTCAATGTGCACAGGATTTCCTTAAGACAAGCTACATGACTAAAATAAATGCATACATCTTTGAACACTGCTTAATGCTCCTGTCCACAGCTCAGGAATGGGAGTGGCATTTCACAGATGGAATGGCCTGCTGCCAGCCAAACAGGGTGATCTCACTCTCTTCCCACCCCTGCCCCCGGTGATGCAGCCCCACCGTTTTCAGCATCTTCAAGGTGGTTTAGCTCACTCACCTGGCGGAAGACTAAGTAGCAAGAAGAATGACAGATTTGTGTTCATCAGGGCAGCTGGCATGTAAAAATCGCACCCTAAGCGTCTATTTCTGACACACTTGCAAAATCTATGAGTTGATTCAGGTATTATTCAAAAACGCAAAGGAGAAGCAGATTCTCCACCCTGGCATTCCCGCTTCCAGTAGTCTCCGAGAGACTTATGTGGCATTTCAGGTCCCTCACCTTGCACTATCAAGTTTGATGACTGAGGTTTAAACGTGTGCAATCAATGAGATGGATTAAAGCCAGGGCACCCTCTGTCACCTGTGCCTTTCCAGAGGGTGCCAAGGGCACACTCTCCTGCTCTCTGTCCACTGGGGAGGAGGGGAGCAGCCTGCTCCCGAACTGTCCTCTTCAGATGAAGCCACCTTCCTCTCCCTCTCCTCCCTGTGCTGAAGAAATTCAGTGTTTCACTCATGTGAAAAAAAGTGGTGACAGCAGCCAAGGAAACTGGTCTGATGGGTTCACTAGTTATCCAGAAAGAGATTAAAAGACTGAAAAGATTAAAAGTGAATGAGAAGGACCTTTTTGTCTGTTTCAACCAGTTTAAGTTAGATCAGGAATTCTGCAGGTGACGTGCTGTATCAGCTTGGGCAGATGGGTCACTTAGTTTACCCCTCAACATTACGGGATCGTGATGCTAAATTTGTGTTTGTACATAGCGCTCCAAGATCTCAGAGCCATCAAAGGGGCGGAAAAGTGCAAGTGTTCTAGTATTAGACTGATTTAAAACCCAGCAATGCAAAATGCTGACAGGCAATTTCAAATGCCTCCAATTGTAAAGCCTCTACAGCAGCTGTTGAAAAGCATAAAGGAAAAGCATGCAGCTAAATTTTATCAGCTGAGGTGGGGGTAAGTGCTGTCACTGAGAGAACATGGTGTGAGAACAAGAATACTGATAAGCACACCAAGTAGCAAAGGCCAAATGCAGAATGGAATTCCCCCCCCCAAGACTGGGAAGTGATTTTGCTTGCTTTTAAAACATTTTAAATAATGCAAGGAGCTTTGGCACTTGCAGAAAATCAGAAGTTTGAAGACTGACACAATATTTCATTTTCTTAAAGGACAAACCTGCACAGAGGTGAAGTAAAGTCCTTTAATCGAAATCTGGGGAGTTGCTCTGCGATGATCTCAGGAGAGCCTAAGGCCGTTCCATTTCAGTAAGCAGGCATGTTAGGTCAGATGTCTTACCTGCTTCTGAAATGCTACCTGCCCTTGTGTAACCTCTAATTATAAGTTTCAGTGAGAGTCTCTATAAACTATATTGCAACTGACTCTATTTATGCACTGTAAGATTTTAAAAGCTTCAGGAACTCCGACACACATGCCTTTTTCTTTTGTATATATCAGCCTTCTGCCTTTCTCAGCTTTCTCTTCCTGGATGCCCCTGCTTGAATTCAAGCAGGAGCGGTCCTGAAGAAACTGTTCCATTCTGTGGGGTACTACAGCCAGGAGAAACATGAGTTAGAAGAATTTAACAAGCTAAGTAATAAAAGAAATTAGAACTATACAAGCGATTAGAGCAGACTAAACCCAGGGTCCACCTGCACGATAAGAGGAAGCAATCCACCTCCTTAAAACTGGACATCCACTTGCTGACCATTTCCCTGGCAGCTGGATATTACTCTGCTCACGTAGCTCCACTTCACCATGCAACATTGTCACCTAGTTACTCAACAACGCAACGCAAGAGCACTACAATTTGATGCAAGATTTCTGCAACCTAGTTCAAAAGGACAAAGGTTTGTAGGGCTTCTCTACCTGACAGCCTCCCGCTGACAGCCACCAGAAGCTTTGAAAACAAAGCAGCTCTGTTTCGAGCTAAACACCCAGCATTTTATTGATTAATCAAGGGAACAAAGTTATGGTTTTCACCCAAAAAAAACCAAATTTTCATCAACATAGTGTCAAAGTAGTACCTTGTGATTCTAGCTATTGAATGAAAGATGTTCTTGAAATGTACAGAAAATTAATGCAATAAAGTCAGAGTCTGCAAAACCCCGACCATCAGCTCTTTGAGCAACTGAGACTAAAAGACTTCATGGGGACAAAGTTTGTTTCAAAACAACCTTTTATAACTCCATATTCAAGTCTAATTTGAGGCTTCAAGTAACACTTGTATGTGGCTTGACACTTGTTTCTTACGCATGTTCCTCACATGGAGGACTGCCAAAATGTGCTTATTATTCCAATTATAAACAAATGGTTCTGCTTGGGGAACAATGGGTCTGACACTGGGAAACTTCATGCACTCCCAGGTGTGTGTACCACACTCAAGAGTTCGTACATGCTCATCTCTTTCTGTGCTTTCCCTTTTAATAGCATTAAGACAAAAGCTAACCATGGCGCACCCACTCCGCCAGAAGGTAACACCCCAGAGGTGGTGACATGATGACAATAATTAGAAGGGTTTTGGTAATGTGTTGAAGGCCAACCAAATTACTATGTGTCCCTTCTAGTAACCCCAGTGAAGGCAAAACACATTCAAAGCCTTCACTTCACTCTCCAGAGAAACAAATACTGCAGACAACTAACTGAGCAGACTATTAACCGAGAATTACCAAGAGCGATATTTAAATTCACAAATACAGATGTATACATATTTGTGTGCATACATGTGTGTATACACTTATATAGACATATATATGCATATACACATAAATTGCCCTTTCAGACACCAAACTAAAGGCTGAGACAAAAAGTTGGTGACCAAAGACAGGGGTTGGCAAATGCACAAAAGGGATAATAAGAAGTATTCATTTCCCTAGTCTCCTGTCCTGCAGGCACCCGTGGAAGGTGGAGAATTAAAGTGTTTGTTACATTCAAAATGAAGGCCTAGAGAAAGGGTGTTGTCTGGAGGAAAATGAAGGAGTCATAAAAAAAAAAAAAAGACACTTTGGACTGGAAAAAGGGAGTGATAATGAGAAACAGAGTTCAATATCGAAGCTGAGACAAAAACTAAAGCAGGACTAATATAATGAAGTATGTATAAATACAGTATAACGTGAAAGCAAAAAGTTATCTTTAAAGGAGAGAGAAAACAGAGACTGTTTTCCAAACACTGCTTGCAATTCTATGGTGCTAGCTAACCACCAACCCCAGAGTGTGAAATACCTCATGGTTTTCAAATAGAGCGCGTAAATAAAGCACTTCTAGAGTTAAATGGTGGCAAAGAATATATACCAAAAAACATAACTGATGGTGCTCTAAGTACAACTGATGAAACAATGGGAGTTCTCATTCGTGCTGCACAAGAAAACCCAAACATTCGTTAAAAAAAATAAATAAATAAACACACAAAAAACCCAAACAACACAGATTTGGGAGCTCAGTTAGGATCTGTCCTTTCCAAATGTTTTGTGCAAAAGGCAAAATAGCACAAAGCAAAACCAAGCAAAAAGCCCAGGAAAACCAGCAGCCCAGCAGTTAAGAGACATGCTCGCTTTGTGGTCGACAATTTTAAATTCCCAGTCTGCAGGATGGGTCCTGACATGCCAGAGGGCTGTACTCTTGCCTTTCAGCTATGGGCTTTCCACTCTCTTTCCTACCTCCAATTCCAAACAATATTTTGTCACATTTTATCCCTTTCAATGAAATACTTGTCTTTGACAAATTAACATGTGTCAAAACCGACACAACTTTAAACAGAGTTTCTAAGCAGCTCTTTCTCTTATGATGAAATAACCAACGTCTCCCTCATCTTTGTCATGGTAAGAGACTCAGAAAACAGCTAATAGTCCAACTTTTATTAACTCTAGTTAATTACACATCTTCCCTTTGAAATTCTCACCTTTGGGGCATACTGCTTTTACTTTTCTTTTACTTCCTTACTGTTTTTCTCACTTGTCTAGACATTTTTATGTCTCCAATTGTTTTAAATTGCCCTTTTCAACTTTCATTAATATTCTCACTTCTCCTTTCCTTCTTTATTCTTCTCACTATCCTTGCCAATTTTTATTTTCACATTGCATGTTCTCTAGTTGTTTAGTATCACAGAATGCTTTAGGTTGGAAGGGACCTTAAAGATCATCTAGTTCCACCCCCCTGCCATGGGCAAGGACACCTTCCACTAGACCAGGTTGCTCAAAGCCCCATCCAACCTGGCCTTGAACACTTCCAGGGACGGGGCAATCCAAAACATCTGGGCAACCTGTACAGCATATCTCAAAGTTGGGCGTAGTCAACATAGGACATAACTGCACCACTGCTATGGAAATGTGAGCTGGCTGTGCCGACCCTCGACAGGGAAGCTCTGAGGACAGCAGTACGTAGATGCAGAAAGTATTGCACTCAATGAACCTACCAACTCTTTCAGTTTCCCCATAGATCTGAGATTGCTGCACCACCCCTGTATAGCAAGGTCTCTGCACATTTTTCTGATATTTGAAAATCTCAGCTTGTCTATTTCCAGAGGCTTGGGCAGGAATTGCGTAATTTGTTACAGTTTGGTGCCTGACCAAGATGAGTGGCATGCCCTACACTAGGCTAACAGGTAATATCTGGCCCTCAATATGGAAGGCTTCGGAAAGTAAAATGAGAGACATTTCTTGTCCTAGAGTCTACATTGATAATAAAAATGCAAAAGGACAGAGGGAAAAGATCCGGCTCAGTTACTACTTCCCATCGTATGATAGGTCTGTCTAAAGGCCAGCAGGAGGTGCATTAAGTTTCCAAATACTTTAGATCCCACTGCTCTGCCACAAATGATAATAATCCCAGCAGATTTCTGCAGTGTCAGAGCTTCACAAGAGATGCAATTCATCCCTTCACAAAAACAATGGGCTTTATTATATTATCTATGACTTGCTGTTCTATTCTTGTCCCTTGGTTTTTGCTTTGGTATTGGAATAGACACTATTTCTTATAGCGGAGAAAGTGAAAAGGCCAGAGTAAATGCTGTTAAATCAGATACTAAGAGGTTTCTGATTTCTAGCATATAGTAATTAACAACCACCACAGATTAAGTACAGTAAGAAAAAGACAGCCACTTGTCAACTTCTTTTCTCTGGGAAAGCCCTGGGACTTTTCTTCAAGGAGATGATCTGTATTCTTGGTATTACCTGCTGTATAAAGCACGTCCTTTCTATAAATTTTTGATAGCTGCATAACTGCTCTAATTCTACTGTATTATTCCATTTCCTCCTCTTCTATCTTTAGTAGCTTACACATATAAACTTGTATATTGAAGTTGTCTCTTATTTTTCCTTCATACTGGGGAGATTTAGGGCAGAAAACATATTTTCAGTGGCTATATATCAGAAGGTGCAATAAATTATGACGAAACCAGTAATTTATACAAAGGTAAAGATTATTCTTCCACAGAACAAAAGAAATTTGCAGAATAACATCCTGAACTATAGTTTTTAAATGGTGCGTTCAGAAGAACCTTCATCCCAACAAATCAGAGACCACAGCTAGAATTTAGAATATCTTTGGTTTAAATGAAAGCATCAAGAACAAACACCTTATTCAAACAGATAAAAGGAATTTCCTATATGATGCAACCTTGACATTTTAAAACAAGAACATTTCAGAACTCAGACTGTACACTCTACTAGCTTCATTTCTAACTTGCAATTTTTGTTCCAGCAATCTGCTTTGGAATTAATAATTATGTAGCACAATGCAGCTTTTTTATTTCCTTATTGCTTTGTTACATGCTTTTGCTCTGCAGGATAAACACAGGATCAGTAAAGCTCATCCATTGATTTCTATGGTGACAGATTACTAACAATGATAGATTTTTAATGATGTGTCAGCAAGTGTATGAAACTGTGTGGTTGTGAGGTAGCAACTGCCAAAATGAAGCTGCTCTGAATGTCATATAGAAAAGATATATTATAGTTTCACCTTTGCCACTGACAGCCAATTCTAATGGTGTACATTTTATATAAGGAAATTCTTCCTTTGCCTGTATGAGGTCAGATGATAATTCAGAGAGCCACTTTGTTTTAATTTGTGAGTAACGTATTTTAAGGAAGTGAGTAGAAACTTCTCTTTTTTTCCCCTCCCTAAAACTATATCAATTAACAAAAAAACCTGATTTATAAGTGAATTTGGTATGGATTATGAACAGAGCAAAGCATGCACCACTACAGCAAGAAAAGAGTGGAAATTAATTTTTGTAAATAGGCTAATTTGTGTGTTTAATACACTGAAATGCCACAAAGTTCTTTGGTTTATTATATATAAAACAGTAGAGTGGCTAGAGACACATTGCAGCATCTTTTTATTCTTTAGAATAAAAAAAATAACATGACAGATGCAACACATGCTGGTCAACAATGAAGATTTCCCTCAGTCATGAAAAACTGCACCAGCTGTCTCTTTACTCCAATTTTACACGTAGTTTGCATGCTATCCTAAAACTACCAGGCAACAGTCCAACACATGCCACACTGGAACTGATTTACCCATCAGGTTATTTAACTCATGCCATTTGCACAGAGGCAACAGACACATTTCTCCACAATCCACTGAAAAACAGCTCACAGAGGGCACTGTTTCCTGAAACTCCAAGCATCATGTTATCATGCCTCTAGAAGTCTTTGCACCACACACAGAGAAGTGGAGGAGGTGGAAGAGTACTGATGTGTGACACTTTTCACTACAGTCACTTGTCTTCCTCTCCTTGTTGTCAATGCACAAGCACTCTCAAATGTGACCTCTGCTCTTAAGAGAAGGTAATACTGAAGTAGAGTGTGGAGGTTATTGCCTTCTTTTAGATATTCTCCAGGACATCTCTATATCAAGGATGTAAATATAGCGCCAATTAACAGCTAATTTGCAGTCTCAATACAAGCATATCAGTTTTCTAAAAACTGTCTTCTGTACTAATGTAATTTATCTCATCTTAGAAGAGAGAGAAAAGGTCCCTCATGCATTGCAGATGACAACTATTTTATCTATGCATGTAAAGGGTGTAGGTGGTACCATTCATGTGCTGGTAGCTTAAATGCAGCAAGTTCAGCCGGGGTCTAACATAACCTTCCAGTGCATTTTTAAGTCATATGTTGTGTTTTTCAGGAACTAATCATCTTGATACAAGAGCTGACCCACAGCACATTGTATGTCTGAACCAAACGTCTTCTCCACTGACTGCACCATAACAAGGACATTGGAAGTCGCAACCATTGTTTGATTATTGCCACAGCAGTATAGGAAATTTAGTCACATCAAGGCTGTTAAAACTAATACAGCTAAGTGGCCTGTACTGCTTTAGAAAGCTCCATCAGTAGCAAATTAGCCCTTATCCTCTTAGAGCATATGTAATCTTCTCAAAGCTCTGTCCTCTCTCAGGTGGTTCAGCCGTTTTCCTGTGAAGGGGCCTACTTCTCACTACAGCTGCTGAGTGTTGCATTTAAAGAGTAAATACAGTTTTCAGAGGCTTTAATTAAAAAGATTTCTGAAGTGTGAGGATGCACTTGAAACCTAACAGGCAAGATTTTAATCTCCTCACCTACAGTAATCACTTCACAGCACGGGTGCTAATGAAGACAGCAAAGACAGGAGATATGCTGATGAACTAAGGGAAGAAAAAGACAGAATATTTTCTTCTAAACAAGATTTGCCTAAAGATGACCATAAGCAAGTAACCAAAGGTTCCTATGGTCATTTTGATATGCCCCAAAGATGTTCACTGAATAAATACCCTACTTGTCAACTTTCCCTGCTGTATTGAGATTGATTTCAGTTTGTGCTGCTACAAAGGGCTTGGCCAAAGAAAAACCCTGAGGCTCCAAACACATCAGTAGACTTGTCTGAGTACACAAATCTCATTACCAAAAGAAACCACATAAGTCCCTCAAAGAACTGGATCTTTTCTGTTTCATTTACCTGGCTGCGTATTCCAAACCATCTAAAATGTTGCAGTTTCTAACATGTGTCTTATCAGTTCATTCCAAGGCAATACAACAAAACTCTCTTAAAATAAAGCATATAACCAGAAGCTTTCAGATCCATCCTGTAACAACGCATTTTCTGCAGTGCAACACAGAGAAGAAACTTATGAGAAAAAACACAAACGCACACACATCATCTTGGCAGCCGATGACTGTTTTGAAACTTTTGGACTGAAATTCCTCCTCCATTCATTTTCTCAATCAAAGAGACTATATTTTAGACCTCTCTTTCAGATCATCACCTGGACATCTGCTCTGAAAATGTTAAACAATTCTTGAATGAAAAGGTACATAATTCAAACTAATCCTGGTTGATAGCATGTGTATATATGCCTCTTATTCTAGACAAGCATCAACCTTGATCAGTGTCTGCACTTAATGTGAAGCAGGGACCACCAATCCATTGTGCCATGCTGGAGACCTCAGGAGATACCACAGATACAGAAGAGCATGTACTCAAATATGGCGTGGCAAAGGACTTCAAAGCCAGGGTTTAACTCTTTGTTGGTTAAGGCTTGAGACAATGCTATTTAAATATTGGATATAATTTTAAAAATACATGGTCTTGTAACAGAAAACCAGTATGACCATCATCTCCCTGCTATGTGTACAGTACAAGTGCGTGCTGAAAGGAAGCGTCAGGAGTATTCAGCAGCATCTCAAAGGAACAGAGAAAATTTTTGTTGTTTATTGTTCGGGCAAATATGTGGAGGAATATCAGTCCAGAAAACACGCACTTCTAGTTTTAACAGTGAGTTTAAATACGTGTGGAGTGAGTTTAAATACGTGTACAAACGTACAATACGTTTGTATTCCTGCTTCCTTTGAAGTAATCCTTAATAGCAGATGTCTCTGGTAAGCTCCATGGTAAGCACAGGAAAAAGCCCAGAATGAAAAATAATAAAATTCCAACCATAAAATCTTCAACACTTTTCCTCTATAAGGGAGCAGCTAGTCCTCTGAAGTAACGCTTTTATTTATAGAAAAGGCCCTTACTAATCAAACTGCTAAACAAATTTTCTTCAATGGTGAGTATCATTAACACCGGTAATTTAGTGGGGCAAAAAGCACCAACAAAACAACAAAAAACAAATAACCAACAAGATCTAACTATTTAATTAATTTCCTTATTGCATGTGTTCAGCTCTACGTTTATTGATTCTCATATATAACGAGCTAGAGAATTATCAGTCATTCCACATATCAAATATCCACTCAGTATAAAATTTTTCCTGGTACATGTAAAGACATGCAAAAATGGTAGAACCCTTTTCAGAGATCATCCAGGTAGTATAGATGTTCTCTTCGTGTTCTTTTTCATCATCTACTCTTTAGGAGAAAATTTACAAACAAATTTATTCCTGGTTGGAGACATCCATTTCTTAATGAAAGTCTTCATACTCATCAGTGATGGTAATACTATATGGTTATATATTAACGGTTATATTTTAATCATGATTATATATTAAATATTTAATAAATGGTTGATGAGTTACGTCAGTACTAACACTATTTCAATGGATAATAGATTTCAGTAACACATTTTACTCCAAGCAAGTGGGAATTACATTAGTATTTCATGCTCCTTTCCATTTTCAGGTCTGTGAGTCTTTCTGTAACACCAGATGATGCTAAGCAGAGAGTACTGTAGGCAATTAGCTTACATCTTTACATCTGTATTTATTGAGATAATGTTCTCCTAATGCCAGCTGCTTTGTGTTCCTTTGGATCTTATTTGTAAATAAATCAGAATTGTAACAAAAACTCAAGAAGTTTGGTTCACAAAGTTCATTTATCAACATCATTAACCTGCAATGGAAAGTTAAGCTGACAAAGCATTTTTGTCAAAATTGCCAAATTCATTCACTGGAACTGAAAGTTTTCTCAGGAGACCAACCTTTCTCAGAAGAAAATACGCTGTTAGCAGTTTTCAGGGTCTCTCTCTCCCTTAACCTACTTTTTCATGAGGACATTTAAAAGCTGCCAACTTTATCCTGGGTGGTGAAACAGGAAAAGTACAATCACAAAGTACTTTGTAGAATTGGAAACCACTTCCTTCCCAGCTCCTCTGATGCATTTGGAATAGAGAAAATAAAAATATGAAAACCTTAAAAGAGCCGTTATCACACAGATCCCATTCGCAACAGGGAGACAGATTTAAGTAGGGGTGCAGATACATCCACATTTGTTACTCAAATCAGGACTGCAGTACAGAAGCAGATCTCCCAATCATACCTGTTTCCTGCATTTTCTTCTGCATTGCAAAACCATCTCATGAATTGGATTTCTTTCTGAGAAAATAAGGTGGAAGATGCTTTCCAGGAAGGAACCCAATATGCTCCATCCTCTCTAAATGTCCAGCCTAAGAGACCAGACTAGAGCTACTCAAAAGCAAACCATAAAAAAAAAAAATATGCATTGTGTGGACATCAGTTCTTCACAACCAACTGGCTTGCTGTACAGATCCATACGTGTTGTACCAAGCTAACTGCTAACGTGAGTATAGATTAGACATAACCTAAGGACTTTTCTCCTGAAAATAACCTGTAATAGAAATACTGGCAACTGTACAGCCCTTAAATACCTTTAGAAACATTTTAAACAAGGAATGAACTCTGGGGGACTTAATCTAAAGAACGGTGCTGACTGTTAGCCAAAGTCAAAAATCCCCATGTGTTTATATAGAAGCACTAACATGCTGATCAAATCCTCATGATCAAAGTCAGTTTAACTTCTATTAAATTTGAACCCAGATGTGATACACATGCAGAAACCTAGAGATGTATCCCTAAAATTTCTTCTGGGGAACAAACTGCTGTCATGTATACAGTGCTGTAAGTTGCTTTTCTGTTCTTACTCAAGTAAATCACAGTAAATAGAACTAAGAAAAAACTGCTAGTACAGTTGGTGTGTTTCTTCCCTCTTCTTGACACATTATTCTGATGGAAAAACTCCTACTAGCATGGGGTGCATCTGTCAACAAAAAAACACTGCAGCTGCTCCTTTTTAAAATAGTAAGGTTTTCATGTATCGTATTTGTGATTCAACAAATAATATTCTAGTCTTGCAATTTATCACATCTTATCTGTCACATGCACATATTTGTATAGTTTTATAAATATATGTATTTACATATATGTTTATATGAGATAATCTCATACATCAGCTAGAAATCATCGTGTCTTCCAAAAACCCAAAGCCTAAGAAAATATAAGCATATTATTTACAAGAGCCATCACAAACAGATATAGGCATGGTCTTCTGATGCTCCACGCTGGGCAAACACCAACCAACCTGGTACAGAAGCTGTTAGCACAGCTCTGATCAAACCAGCAACCCCTGGGACAGTCTGATAACTTCCGAGAGTCAGGGCTTCACACTTCAGGGTGTCATGTCTTGTGCACTAACACAGGCAGAAGGCTACCAGGTTTGGGACAATCCATTCCTGTCTGCATCTGGCCATGATCATGTATTCTAAAGCAATGATTTACGAAGGTATTGAAAGCAACAAGTTTCAATAAAATTTTGCTCCCTTTCCCATGTGTTGTAAGTATACATATAGGAAAATCTCAGTGCACTGAACAGTTAAAATACAAGATTACACCCAGAAAACACTACAAACCTTGTTCAATTGCTAGAGGTGTATCTTTTTATAATCAGAATCATAGAATATTTTGGGTTGGAAAGGACCTTGAAAGGTCATCTAGTCCAACCCCTCTGCAATGGGCAGGGACATCTTCAACCAGATCAGGTTCCTCAGAGCCCCGTCTAACCCAACCTAGAATGCTTCCAGGGATGGGGCATCTACCAACTTTCTGGACAACCTGTTCCAGTTCCATAATCATATGTAATAAAAGCTATATCAAGCAGAGCGGACTAAAAATACTTTGAGATTCACAGCCACATTCTTAAAAAAATGTGAGATTTTATTTTAAAAATCAGATCTAAATTTTAAATAAATTAAGTCCTCTTAGGGTGAAGACTTAGTAACTTGAATTTCCCACTTACCCATAGAGCATAGAAAATTAATAATGTACATTTCCCTCACTACTTTGCCAACATATTTTCTTCTGTGCTGGAGAAACATCTCTAGGAAACAAAAAGATCACATGACCTCCAGGCTGTTAATTTGACATTTCAGAAAAACAAAGCAAATAAAAAGTTATAAACTGTCACACACTTTGTTTTCCTTATTTTTCCCTCTCAAGTCCATTATGCACCAATGCCCAGCTTTTTGGGCACTTACTGAACCCCAGGCCAAATTTGGACAAACGTGACCTCATATAAATTTTAAGCAGTATTTCCATTTACAGTTCAAGGTAGTTGACCCTATGTTACTTTGCTGTAAGAAAGTCGGGATATGTGAGATGTGAGGAAGGGCTTGTGAATGCTGCTCTACCTTCTTGGGGAAAATTCTGTAATAAAATCAGTGTCTAAGCTTCCTTTTGCTTCACCGAACATACTTGGAACTTGGGAATCTGGGGAGACAAAACCTTTGTAAATGAAGTAACATCCTTGTAGAAAACTTGTCACGCTCTAACATTTTCTCCACATTCTAGCTGGAACACTGTTCTCAAGAATTCTTCTTTTAAGGATCCTTAAAGAAATCCTGTACGCTATATCAAGTAATTTGCTACCAATGTGAATGTCTATGCAAGCAACTGACACCAGGGATATGCGTAAACTATCCATGTCTTGCCTCCTGGCTTCTAGTGTAAAGAAAGACTGTGGGATCCAGACCTTGGGACTAGGGATTTTGTTCAAAAGTTGCTTCACATTACCTAGGTAAACTCTTAATCCTAAAGAAATCCAGTTTCCAGGCTTGAGTCTCCAATATTGGTTAGAAGCACTTGGAACATCTATGAAACACAGAATTGCCATCAGCCACTGAAGCGATTCAGAGATCCTTTTAAAGATATACATACTGAAAGGTCTATGCAGATGGAGACATTCTGGCCCAGACACTGTGCTCCAAGTGAAGCTGTGCTGTTTCAAGCAGTATTGACAGTAATAGCTTCACATCCTGCAACTGAGGCAGTGCTGATATATTAACTACCTGATTATTTTTATAAGGTCAAGCAGCCTCACTAAGTAACCATCAAGTTAAGGAGTGCCTTTCATGATGAACAAAATGAGCTGTCATTATTTTTTCCCTACATTTGGCCATAACAATCTTCATTTCCAACTGAGAAAGGCACACAATTATATTTGGACCTGTCCTTCATCAGCAGTGTGATAAAGAATTATTTTAGACAAAAAAAAAGAACATTTCACATTTCTACGAAGAGTAAAGATTCTTTAAAGGTTAGCATAAGAATAATGTCCATAGTGTTCCATGCGCAAAGAAAAAAAGTAATTAAGCTTAATTAGTTTGATGAGTAAGGCTTACCTAAATTAACGGTGCCGTCTAAAGTTCAGATCACTCAATCTGTCTAATTTGTGTAGCAATTATTTGTTCTGTGGACAGATAGCACCAGGTCTTGACCTTTATAAATTAGGGCAGTGGCAAAATGGTTCCCTAGATTATTGCTTGCTGAATAGTGCCTTGGTATAATAAGCAGGTGCGGGTAATGAAAACTGGTAAATACAAACAATTTCATGAGTACTAAGGTATAAGCAGAAGATGGGCCAGATCCACTAATGTCTGGCATCTTGTAACGAGAGTGAACAAAGCAGCATTTCGGAAGTCCTCTAAGGTGCCTGAGGATCTTGATGGAAATTAGAGCTGAGGGATGCTGGCACTTTGGAAACGACATCAGGTGCTTTAGGTGTACATCTCTGAAACATAAGCCATGGCCTTAGAAAAGAAAGTCCCACCTCAAGTGATTTCTTACATTGGTGTTTTGCTATTTATTTTTTTTAAGTAAATAAATAAAAATGCCCTCTCATCTGCTTCCTTTGTTTTCAATCCTGAAATTATTTAAATAAACTTTCTGGCACATTTTCACAAAAAAATGAACCTTATTGATGTCACAGATATTTCAAAATTGTTTTCAAGATTTTCTCACCTGTAAAGAAAGGAAAAGCTGTTTAAAGCCTATAACTAATTAAAATAAATATTTTGACTACTTCTGAGCAAGAAAAGGAGATACTAATGCTACAAAATAAATTTATTTTAACTTATAAAGGGCTCTACTGAACTTCTCCTTTGTTGACAAAGCCCAATGCCGTGTAAATGCCATATCCCACAGCAGGCATAGTTATGCTTCTCTTGCATTTTCACTCAGCACCATGGTTTCAATACGCTATCAGTGTTGTAAGATATGTCATGGTCTGAAATAGTTGGTAAGTTACCTTTAGAAAATAGATGTTATTTTATCAGCCCTCTTGCAATTTATAACATTTTTGCTGGGGAGTTTACCAATTAAAATCAGCACGACAGCTCATAGTCCAGCAATGGTCTTGTTTGGCAGGACTACGACTGGCAGAATTTTGCATGTTCAAAACCAAGAACAGTTTGCAGAACTAAACAGAATTTTTTTGGAAGACAGACATTTTTGGGTAAGCCTTTTATTTTATTTTCATCTTCCCGCCAACATAGAATACCAGAAACCTCAATGGGTTGCCAACTCCTGTGAGATTTGTAGCCAATTTTCAAAACAAAACTTTGGTTAGTTCATCTACGCTACAGATAGCAAGCCAAACATTTGGTTGCTTATCAGAACAATAATATATCATATTCTTTTGAGAATTCCTTCAAATTATTTCGCTAACAGAAAGCACAAAAGGATAACGGTATTTAATCTCCTCCTGTCAATAGACAAGTTTGTATGCTTGGCTTTCATCCAAATATAGCATCCCACAGTACTTCACAAACAACCATTAATAATGATATATTTACTTTGTTTCTACACTGTTTTCATTAAAATTATGAAGTCAAGGGTTAGCTGATGTGCTTGCACACAACGTTAATGGTGAAATGAATGCAGGGAACAGACTCCAGACTGGTCTGAGAGTGAACCTTACATCTAATGCTGGTTCTTTGGAGCAGAGGCTGAGAAAGGTCTGCAGTTTTTTCTGTAAAGATATTTACTGAGGCGTTAATGAAAATACTTCTATTAGAGTTATGGTTAGTTTCTCAAGGATGACATTGTGACATATGGGAAAAAGTCACAGGGAAATAAAAAAGTTCCTTTAATCATCAGATACAGAAAGTAAGGCATTTAAAAAGATAAGGAAGCAAAACATCCCTATTAGCATCAATATTATGTCATTTGCATACTCTGAAATATCTGTATTTACATATTTTCTTTTCATTTTTGTTGCTTGGGGTTTTTTTCCCCCTGAAAGTAGTTTTCAGGATGCAGGCACTCTCCTTCCTTCTCTACTTACTAAAGGATATAGGCTGAAGTGGGCTGCAAGATCACTAATGTTGTAATTCAATCATATTATGATCTAAAGATATCTTATTGTTCACATTTCTCTCAAAGTTTTTAATATTATCAAAACCCTTCAGCCAAATTCCAGTTCTGTTATTCACCTCTCTTTATCTCCTACCGCATGCAGCCACATACTGTAACAAATGCATTCCTATATGCTTATCTTAGATAAGTAGCTACACGCGCCATGACTTAAGAAGTCTTTGGATACCACCAAACAAAGGTTATGTCTTCACTATAGTCCCAAGTGTGACTGCAGCAACAAGAAAGAATTTAATTTGACTAGTACCAGCACTAGACCACAGACTTCACTATGCACTGCCTGTATTCATAGCCAGGGTTAAAAAGGTAGAAAACTCCACAGGAAAAAAAAAAATCAACAAACAAACAAACCAACACACACACAAAAAAAAAAAACCAACCACCAGACAACTGGGTATTTTGCTGCTCTTTTGCCGAGTTAAAGCAGATCAAAGAAGGATATGGAAATCTTCAGGGAGGCAAACTAGTGGGGCACAGAGCTGAGAATCAGGGAGAGGAATAGAAGGAGCACCATGTAATGGGAAATCTCTGAAAAAAATTAGCTAAAACGTCTAAGTAAAATACAGTCTGTTACATTTTTCACGGAGAAAGTGGAGGCGCCTGAGTTTTATGGTATTATTTCAAGTGATGCACAAACAGGATGAAAATTACTAAAATCAGTATAATGGTTTCTTGGAGGTTTCAATCTTACCTTATACCTCACCTAGGTTTGTTGAAACAGCCATTACCTGTGTCTGGACAGAGTTTCACATGAGCCTTTGTTATTTATGATTTGTAAATGGAAACCTTATAAAACTCAGCAATTCCTTAAAGTTTTGACTGTTAATGCAGGGGAACTGAAGTATTCAAAACACTTCCAGATTCATTTAAGCCAAATATCAGGAAATGGGACAAGGTCACAATTAAAACCTGATTGTATAAATTTACATCCAAAAGCAGCATTACATCTCTCAGAGGGAACCTCTGGATAATTCTGGGTATCCAACAGGTATCCCTGGGTAACTCCTCCATAACCCTCTGTATAATTTTACACCACTCTAATATTTTCTGTGTTTTCCTAAAGAAGTCTAAGATGTATTTTAAGTAATTGATAGTGTCAGAAATAGTTTTATTCTGTTAAAAAACCACATTTTTGAAGAATTTCCAAAGAGATAAACGCTGTTTACATTTACTAAGCAGAGACAGCCTGAGAACCTCTTCCCACTGTATTTTATTCTAGCATTTTAAAGATTTAGTTATATTTCAAACTCACAATGCTGAAAAAGAAAACTGCACCTCATATTTCTCCGAGCTGCAAGTTCTACCTTCGGGCAAGTGCTCAGAAAGGACTATTTTTTTAATTTGTTCTCTGTAAAGTACAATTGTGAGTAACTATACTGCCCGAATAGCACTTCTTTCTCTTCTTTGAACATTGTACTTCATATACCTTCAATTCACAGCCTGAATCACTGACTTCAAAAAGCAGGGAAAATCCTAAAAGAATTCCACATCTCCCCAGCTGGACAAAACCAGATACAAGCTGCTTTCTCTCTGCCTTCTAAAAAACACAAGTATTAAAAAACAGTTTAAATGCCTGAACATAGGCAAGATGCTCCACTCAGAAATCAGACACGTCAGTAAGTCTTAACTGTATACGAAACATACGATATATAATGATTAGTAATTTATTATTGGGACTGGAAAAATGCAGTGGGATAAATTATTTTGTCTAATAGAAGTAGGTTTCATTCTGTACTTAAGTAAATGCACAAGGGGTCCTAACAATAACAAAAACACAGTCTTGAGCAAGATTCAGGACATGCAGGAGAAAAAAAAGTGACAGATTGAAGTTCCATGTAAAACATCCCTTTGTTCTCTGAAGGATAATAGGGTCAAAAAATATATTTGAAAACTAAGGTTAGTCAAAAATGGAGCACAAATGAAAATAAGGGAGACTCAGTTTTATTCCCTTTTTTTTTTTCCATCACTAATGAAGGCAAATAAGTCGTGAATAATCAAGAGGAGGAGTTCAGAGGATTGAAATACTCAGATAAAGGAAAAGAAGCTTATTGCCATTTAAATAAGATGCTAAAAAAGAAGTCTAAGACCATACCTGTTTCAGGACAAATGATAGAGGGAACGGAACTGGTTGAATCTAATTGGGTTAGTAAAAAAACACATGGTTAATATTAAATCTAACAGCTTAGTAAAAAAAAAAAAAAGAAAAATCCAAAACAAAACAAAAGTCCTATCAACTCAGATGTCCATATAAAGAGCTAGGGTTTTGTTTACAATTCGTTTTTACTGTGACTTCTGTATATAATACCTAACTATTTTAAGATTGGTTTGGATCTATGAATATGGTAAAGATACAACTTTCTACCTTCTCTAAAGGATTTTTTTTTTTTTTTAATAGTTCTAAATCAGTATTTCTTCATTCTAAGGGAAACCTGAAACGTCAGAATTCAGTTCTGATTTGGACATTTTCTGAAGAATTGAAACGTTAATTTCCAGTCTAGTTTTTCAGGAAAGCAATTTGAGAAACAGAAAATTAGTTTAAGCAAGACAAAATATTTGTTATTCCTTTGAAACTTCTTGAAGGACTGAAATATCTGAAAGAATATGTTCTGTTATTCCCAGTGTTCTTTCCGAATCAGAACAGAAGTCATAATAGTACAAAGAAAGGTCCTTTCTAAATATTTTTAACCAAATCTTGTCGCTTAGGGACCGTGAAAGTTTTTAAACATGCCATGTGTTTTTAATTGAACTTAACCTTCAAGTCTTTTGAAATGCATTTCTCCTCAAGACTAAATCTTTGTACACCAAGCTAAACATTTAACAATGTTCTTCATTCAACTTTTTTTTTTTTTTTTTTAAGAACGTGATTGTGATCTCCTTTTGAATGTAACTTTCAGGATACCGATACGTAAATGAGCATGACTCACTCACCCACCTGCATTCTACTCTAAGGCCGATCCTTCCTACCGTGAGGATGATGTGCCACGGCTGCTGAGGATTTGAGTGTTAGCTTTTCACCCTAGCCTAAGTGAGTCAACAAAGCTGATCAGCAACAAGGCCCCATCCGAGCTGGAGAAGAACAAGAGTGAATTACAGATCTCTAAAGGAAACGTTCTGGAATGTAGCTAAACATTTTGAATATTTCAGTATTATCATACAATACCTGTATTCTCACAGGAAAGAACTGACTCCAAAGAAAAGTAAATGCAGCAATGAAAGTCACAGAGATATAACACATTTGCTATCTGCTCTCACATGTGCAGACAGCAGGGACCCCAAACATAAGAATAGCTCTTCTACCACACAAGAGAAGTCAGTCTCTGAAAGGCAAGGTACCATCTCAAAGAGCACAGCAGCATTAGCATTGCCTGAAGAAAGAGCTAAGGAGAAAACAAAATATTATATTTAATTTTTTTTTNCCTTTCCCCCCCGCCCCCCCCTTGTCTTCTTTTTTGTCATCTCCTTGCTACAACCTGAGAAACAGGCCTTTGCCACTAACAAGACTTGCACTCACTTTAAAAGGCTTTGGGCTGGATCTTTGTGGAATCCAGATCTACAGACCAACTCAGACATGAACAGCACCACAAGGAATTACCGACCCACTGACAAAAGACCCTTCTCCATTAAGTTGTATCATGACTATAGAATACATTTATAAAAAGAAAACACTGAACCTCACAGTTGTTTTACCCACAATGGTAAAACAACAAATTAGTGGTCACATGCTATAGACTGAGGTACTGTTAACCTTCTCAACTTCGCAAACTTAAATCATTCTGACTGCTGTTCACACAGCAGTGATTCCATCAATAATATTAATGGAAAATTAATTTTAAGTTGGCAAAAGGAAAAATACTTAAGAACTAGGGAAGCAAAAGTTGCTTGTTCTTCACTGCTGACTTTTACCAAATTTATTACCATGCAGTCTTCAACTATCAGGTTCACACCTTGAGACAAATACATTTCCAATCATGAATAGCAATTTTTTTTTCTTTTTTTCAGTAGTTTTAATGAAGTTTTATGTCTCAGTCACACATCACAAAGCTGGAAAATGATAGTACCAAACAGATTTCTGCTAGACCCACAGAAGTAAATTTTTTGTTAATTTTATAAAAGAAAAACTAAAAGTAATTTTTTTTTTCTATTTGAGTGATCTTTTCATTTATAGTTTTCCTGCTACTACAAATTAACTTTCTCTGAACACAGAAAGACAAAAATCAGGGTTCTACAATTGCTTCAGCTGAAGAAAAGAAACAAATTGTAAAGATATCTTTGATACAATATTATTTGTTTATAAAGTGTAGAGAAAAAAATCTGCTTCAAAGTTGTGGAAAATATACTGATATTCTGTTCCTATATCTTTAAGCCAGCTTCCAAGTTCATGCTGTCTGTTACTGTAGTACCTGTACAGCATCCTTTGCAATCTTCATTCAACTTTTTGCAATTTCCAGCTCCAACCCAGTCGTGGTCCTACCCCTGTTCTTCACCACCCTAGACCCTAGATACATCTGCAAGCTTATTTTCAAGTCTTGCAGCCTGCTCAGTCTGCTGGTGACAGCATCCACGGTTCCATCTAATTGGGTCTATTTAAGAAATAGGGATAATGAAGGCAACAACTGTACTACGCTGAGTTTTACCTAACACAGAAACGACTCTTTTCTCAATATGTGTTTTTAGCTGAAATACTCACACAGCAGTTCATAATACTCATCTTACTGCAGCTCATCTTTCCAGCTAGGCAAGGGCTCAAGTTCCCACAACTTTATTTCTAATACCTTCACCAATCCACTTGTTAGCTCTCGTAGGGTTCTTAAATTGAGATGAATAGCTGCTCCAGCCTTCCTCTAGAGTACCACCTCATCTACTGATGCTATGAAAACAGCAGGAAACACTGGATGGCTCTGGCCAGTTTGGCTCTTTTAGAAAATGGCTCCATATAACAGTACCGCAGTATGTTGGTACTGCTTGCTGAGTGCTCCAAACATCTGAAGTCCTTTTCTTTTGATGCCTCATCTATGAATAAGTGAGTGTGCACTGATTCCTTGATGTTCTTGAGACAAGATGACCTCACAGGTCAGTCTTACTCAGACTTACAAGACCCCTGGTTCACTCAACTGCTGTTGTCTGTTGACCAAATCATTTGACTTTACCTAGGCCCACAAAGACAGCAGTTCTGCAGTGGAAAACATCTCCTTCCTCCTGAAGCTGAGACAGCCCCATCCAGTCTTGATACGATGGTGTTAATTCAACATGGATCCAACAAAACAACTCAGCTTGTACAGCTGCATCCTCAAGCAAGGAGAGGTGGGATGAAGCACTGGGTAGACAGCCACATTAAAATCTAAGCATTCCTACCGTCTTCACTAGATGATGATAGGGCTAAACCTAAACATATTTCTTATATTTATGTCAATATTGCAAAGGTTATTTCCCTGTAATTATTGAAGACTGAGGCTTCCAACCTGACTGCTCTTAAAATATCTGTTTTCAGTGTTTCTGTCTATAGCCTTACACCACTGAATTTTTTCTTTTAGCCTTTTTTCCCCTTTTTTTTTTCCCCCACTGGAAAAGCTGTGGGCTGTTCCAAGTTCAATTTGTTTAACTCAAATTCCTTTGTATTTCTTCAAAATTACTCTGCACGAAACCTGCCAGGGTTCCTTGCATATGTCCAAAAATGAAGATTACTGGATTATAGATTATGTTTTCTTATGGCAGATATCCCAAACCAAAGGTGATGGTGGTAATTCACATGAAAAATATTAGCTTTGCTGATCGCGTGAAAAGGAACCACATTTGCCATGCTCCCTGCTGATTTCTTCTTCCTTTCTCTTCAGACCTGTATCAAACCCTGGATGTGTACTCTTCTTGTCGTCCTCAGAGTCACCATAGGGATGAGAGCATACTAGTTCTTATCTCTTTGATCTTGCTCTGCCAAGACAGTAAACTCATCTCCTAGAAACAATCCAAATATTTCCATCCTCCCATTGTAGGTGTCCAAAGACTGCACAAGTTCGCTGCACTATAAAGACACCCAGAAAACCTGNAAAGAAGAAAAAAAAAAATTATATTTTTTTTTTTTTTTTTTTTTTTTTTTTTTTTTTTTAAGGTTCAACTTTCATTTTCCTTCACTAAAGCTCGTGCTGTTGTCATCTGTGCAACATCTGTGGATGTGTTCCTGGGCACAGGGCTGAAGCATTTGCTTGCAGGATGACTCAAGCTGCAGCCATACTGGAGCTGCCTTTCCCCCCCGCCCCCCCCTTGTCTTCTTTTTTGTCATCTCCTTGCTACAACCTGAGAAACAGGCCTTTGCCACTAACAAGACTTGCACTCACTTTAAAAGGCTTTGGGCTGGATCTTTGTGGAATCCAGATCTACAGACCAACTCAGACATGAACAGCACCACAAGGAATTACCGACCCACTGACAAAAGACCCTTCTCCATTAAGTTGTATCATGACTATAGAATACATTTATAAAAAGAAAACACTGAACCTCACAGTTGTTTTACCCACAATGGTAAAACAACAAATTAGTGGTCACATGCTATAGACTGAGGTACTGTTAACCTTCTCAACTTCGCAAACTTAAATCATTCTGACTGCTGTTCACACAGCAGTGATTCCATCAATAATATTAATGGAAAATTAATTTTAAGTTGGCAAAAGGAAAAATACTTAAGAACTAGGGAAGCAAAAGTTGCTTGTTCTTCACTGCTGACTTTTACCAAATTTATTACCATGCAGTCTTCAACTATCAGGTTCACACCTTGAGACAAATACATTTCCAATCATGAATAGCAATTTTTTTTTCTTTTTTTCAGTAGTTTTAATGAAGTTTTATGTCTCAGTCACACATCACAAAGCTGGAAAATGATAGTACCAAACAGATTTCTGCTAGACCCACAGAAGTAAATTTTTTGTTAATTTTATAAAAGAAAAACTAAAAGTAATTTTTTTTTTCTATTTGAGTGATCTTTTCATTTATAGTTTTCCTGCTACTACAAATTAACTTTCTCTGAACACAGAAAGACAAAAATCAGGGTTCTACAATTGCTTCAGCTGAAGAAAAGAAACAAATTGTAAAGATATCTTTGATACAATATTATTTGTTTATAAAGTGTAGAGAAAAAAATCTGCTTCAAAGTTGTGGAAAATATACTGATATTCTGTTCCTATATCTTTAAGCCAGCTTCCAAGTTCATGCTGTCTGTTACTGTAGTACCTGTACAGCATCCTTTGCAATCTTCATTCAACTTTTTGCAATTTCCAGCTCCAACCCAGTCGTGGTCCTACCCCTGTTCTTCACCACCCTAGACCCTAGATACATCTGCAAGCTTATTTTCAAGTCTTGCAGCCTGCTCAGTCTGCTGGTGACAGCATCCACGGTTCCATCTAATTGGGTCTATTTAAGAAATAGGGATAATGAAGGCAACAACTGTACTACGCTGAGTTTTACCTAACACAGAAACGACTCTTTTCTCAATATGTGTTTTTAGCTGAAATACTCACACAGCAGTTCATAATACTCATCTTACTGCAGCTCATCTTTCCAGCTAGGCAAGGGCTCAAGTTCCCACAACTTTATTTCTAATACCTTCACCAATCCACTTGTTAGCTCTCGTAGGGTTCTTAAATTGAGATGAATAGCTGCTCCAGCCTTCCTCTAGAGTACCACCTCATCTACTGATGCTATGAAAACAGCAGGAAACACTGGATGGCTCTGGCCAGTTTGGCTCTTTTAGAAAATGGCTCCATATAACAGTACCGCAGTATGTTGGTACTGCTTGCTGAGTGCTCCAAACATCTGAAGTCCTTTTCTTTTGATGCNTTTTTTCAGTTTTTCTGTTTATAGCCTTACACCACTGAATTTTTTCTTTTAGCCTTTTTTCCCCTTTTTTTTTTCCCCCACTGGAAAAGCTGTGGGCTGTTCCAAGTTCAATTTGTTTAACTCAAATTCCTTTGTATTTCTTCAAAATTACTCTGCACGAAACCTGCCAGGGTTCCTTGCATATGTCCAAAAATGAAGATTACTGGATTATAGATTATGTTTTCTTATGGCAGATATCCCAAACCAAAGGTGATGGTGGTAATTCACATGAAAAATATTAGCTTTGCTGATCGCGTGAAAAGGAACCACATTTGCCATGCTCCCTGCTGATTTCTTCTTCCTTTCTCTTCAGACCTGTATCAAACCCTGGATGTGTACTCTTCTTGTCGTCCTCAGAGTCACCATAGGGATGAGAGCATACTAGTTCTTATCTCTTTGATCTTGCTCTGCCAAGACAGTAAACTCATCTCCTAGAAACAATCCAAATATTTCCATCCTCCCATTGTAGGTGTCCAAAGACTGCACAAGTTCGCTGCACTATAAAGACACCCAGAAAACCTGCAGAAATGCCCTGGATTCAAAATTGATCTGTGTGCAATGGACCTAGGACCCTGCATACGGGTAAAGCACATCCAGTCGAACATTTGCTACTGATCCAGTCTCTGATTCCTTACAGGATCACTTTTGGACCATTTAGTGAAAAAGCCCACAGCTATCAATGCTAATCTCTGTTTCGGGAAATGACCCAAGCTACTCCCGTTGTGATCACAAAATATATAGCTGCTCTTCCCCTTCTACAGGAGGAACTTCTTCCCTGTCATTGAGATATTTTCCACACACATCTACATTCTGCCTGCAGGTTACCACACAGATACTCAGCCCTTACCTTGAGAAAGATCAAAGTCTCCAAGACATACATATTTTTAAAATCATGACACCCGTAAGACCACCTTTTTCATTTTATCTGGTATGATCATTTGGTATACTGTTTGGAGCTAACTATTAGTGTAATCCAGATGGAAAGGTTGAAAGATGAAAGGCAAGAAAAAAAAAAAGAATTTAAATGGACAGAGAACAGTTTGATTTCTGAATACAGTACTCAAAGCATTATTTAATTTTCAAAATTAAATTCAAAATTATGTTCTAAATTAAACATAATTTTCATGTGAGAAGTCTTAATGTGTTCATGTTTAAATGAAAATCAATACATATCTCAAGAATAAAAAAAGTGAAACTGACTACAGAAAAATGTGAATGTCAAATATTGAGACTTTCAACTGCACTTTTTAATTGGGGTATCGGCTCCTGAACAGATGAGATGATATGAAGAGTTTAGCTTTTGTTTTCACGAGATACACAGTTACTTGACTGCAAAGAAAAGAATAAGGATTTGAGCTATTGAAGTCTCAGAAACTAGAAAGCAAATAAGAACTCTGAAACTAAGAATAACAACACAAAAAAAAAGAAAGAAAGAAACAAGACACCTTCACCCTTTGGCAAGTTTTTTTTTTTTCATATGTAGTATCAATGATAATGAAGATGATCATGTGGCTTTCCTATTTCCTAAAAAACCCTAAAAAGCTGCAATTAAGGTTATGGTTATATCTGTTTGGAAAACTATGCAAAATACAGGAAGTGTTATAACACAAATAGCACACAGAATAACCTGGAAGGAAAATCTCTGAATTAATTGAAAGTCTCATTAGCTATGTTTCTTATCCTAAGAACTTATAAAATTACTTTTTAGAAGTGGTAAAATAAGTGAATACAAAACACACAGTGAGAAGATAACATGGTCTTCAGTGAAAACAATTAGTCCCTGCGATATCTGTCATTCAGTGAAACACGTGACAACGAGCTGCACCTGCACAGAGCCCTCGAAAAACTGAGATTTACATGGGTCTCTTCTAGCTGCAGAATAAGAATAAACATACACTGAGGACAAAAAAATAATTGCCTAAATCAAGATTAAACTGAAAGGATGTCACACTGAAAGACGACAGTGGACCACTGTGATTTACCGACTTCTGACACGACAGTTTCTTTCATGTGCCGTTTTGTGCCTTTAGAAATATTCCTGTTATCAGATTTTGCCATTTTTTATCATTTGGCATTTAAGATTCAGACAGTTGTGCCACTTAAGGATCGCCTGTAATAATGTCCCTTCTGCATTGATCCGCACAAGCAGTGTCACTGACCTAGTCAATAGCTCTAAAAGGGCTGTTGGTCCAAGTTCTCCCAGTGAAATCTAATAAACAGGCACACTAACCCCTTTGGGATATTTTGTGGCATTATAACTCTGTTTATTCTCAACTATTTCCCTTCCAAGTGAGTTATATTTTCTTATTTATTGCATTAATCAAACCTATTGAATGAAGTTGTTTGGAATTAGGTAAATTATCCCACATTGGTTATTCAGCCAGAATCTAGTTTATTTATTCCATGTCCACACTGTAGTTCACCTCCACAACTGGATTTACTTGAGTTTTAATATGAAAAGCCCGATTCTTAGTCTCAGTTTCCTGTTGGGAACAGTGTTACAACACATAGTTCCCTATGACCAGATAAATCAACGCTGCTTTTTTGCCACCCACTCCCCCACCAAACACATTCAGTCCTAGTCAGAACAGACATCACGGACCACAGGCAATTGGCAGACTTGTGGGGGTTATACACCCCCAACTGCTTGTTTGAATTAGACTCATGATTAGGCCATATATTAGAGTACTTACTGCACATGAACATTTTATCTACTACTTAATTGCTTGCACTAAGGCCTCCTTACATTAAAATTTTGCTTGGGCCCCATAAAGACAACCTTCAAAACATAACCAATTGTAATGGTGCCTCAAGATACAGATCCCAAGTGATAGCGTCCTGTCTTCTATACCCAGCCTTTGAGTAAACTGGGACACCACAGAGAAAAAGTTCAAGCAGATTAATTGCAACAGATAAGAAGCAACTAGGAGACTAAGCTGAATTGCTGAGACTCTACAAACACTATATAAAAAAGGCTGACCCGGTAAAAATAGGCCTTATTCTCCTCTTATACGGCTGACTACGCTGGAGTTACCCTGATTTACAGAGTAGTTGCACAAGTCTAAAACTGATGCCAGTTAGATCAGAATCTGGCCAAATGCCTACAAATGCAGTAGCTTCAGATGCTGGCTTAAATTGAAACGACAGATGTACTATCACATGGCGATCAGGAAATTTGTTCTGCTTTCTTTCCCAAATTGCTACTGACCCCAGCCATATCCTTATGTCAACAAGGAGGTGTGAAAACAGGAATCTGGGGAATGAGTAGACTATTAAACAGTTTAGAAATGTCTTTTTAAAATTGGGTTTGTTCCAGCAAGGCTTAAATATCTGGTAGCCTTGCTTCAGTACTATTTTTACGTTGCTAAAAGCAGTTACCCAAAATCCTGGGCTCTTCCCCCTGGCAGCTTCCTCTGTCTTTTATTTTAATCATATAAAAACTAAATAAAAATATTTTCAGACACAAAAGAAAGCTGAATGCACTGTAAATAACTGACCCATTTCAGGCTTTCTCTTCCATTGTAGCTAATTCCATCTTCCAGGATAAATGGAGAAAAGATTGACTAATCAGAGAAGCTTTTTAAGTTAACATGGGCTTTTATGACAGTTATCATGCATTGGTGCTTCTCTAATGGAAGGGGTTCAGGACAGCACTCGAGGTACCTTGCTTCCTTCCCAGACAATCTAACTCATTGACCCCACTGACAGAGGAATTACAGCAAAGCAAGGCACACTCTTTCAAAGAGTGGTCATTTGTTGGCAAGAGTAAATGCACAAGTTAGCGAAAGGAAGGGTTTATAAACCTTGAGACCAGGACTATAGCAGAACTGCTTTGCCAGTGATATTGTTGTATAACTCCAAATATCTCAGTGTAAACGCATCTAACACTAGAAACTTGCAGCCTGGCTCAGGTTAGTCTGTATGGTGGCTAATCCTGCCTTTTCAAGGTTTCTTTCCCAGCCAAGAATCCACACCCATGAAAACAACAGTTTTGACAACGTAGTTTTACCTGCCCCAGGTTCTTTCATCTGAAGAAACCATATTTGTCAGAGAATTTGTCCTTAAATATTCCTAACATTCCCATTGCCAGAAATCTTTGTTTTCTATAGCAAAGACAGGTCCTGAATGGTTCAAGGTCATTGCTGGGCTGCCCGCAAGCTAGAGGAATTGACAATTTTAAAGCATTGTTTCTACTACATAGACAAGACATCTTGGAATAGAGGCATGAACATGTCTCAGCTGAAATACATAAATTAAATGTGAGGTTAGCTACACCTTTGCATGCTCGATGAAGAGCCATTGCCAATGGCTCCATATTGAGCTTCTACTACTGCGTGAAAGGCAGTTACAGATGACAACAAAGTCAGACTCTTGCGGGTAGGGGTAAGCAAGCTAAACATGGACAAGACCCACAAGCTGAGCATTGGGACACCAGGAAAAAAACAAAAAACCACCACACAAAAAAAAAA